>JASFDF010000656.1:0-13691 GCA_036937115.1 Nidularia sp. FH-822889 | reverse complement strand
GTTCTTCTGTGGGCTAACTTCCGAGAACATATCTGTGATGATCTTCAGCATGCTCTGAGAAGATACAATATTCCAAACACTACTGAGCAGCAAATCTATGATTATGGGCTATACTTGATTGAACAGAAACTGTCACATAGTAACAAATCTCTCTCAATGATACCTGGAATGCCCAGATCTGAAATGAACTGGGATCAGCATTTAGGAAATTGGTTTATTCGTGAACAAAGAGATTATGATACTGCAGAGCAAGCAAATATAGCTGCTGATAATATAGATAACCTGAATGAAGAACAATATAGAGTGTTTGAAGAGATTTGTGCTGCTGTGGAAAATTCAACAGGACAAAGCTTTTTTCTGAATGGTAGTGGTGGATGTGGAAAGACATATTTATATAACACATTAGCAGCATACTTCTGAGGAATGGGGATGATTGTGCTATGTGTAGCCTCTTCTGGAATTGCAGCACTTCTCCTGATTGGAGGACGAACAGCACATTACATGTTTCATATTCCTCTGAATATCCACGAAACATCAATGTGTGGAATAAAGAGAGGAAGCTTAGAGGCAGAACTGATCTGTGAAAACAAGTTAGTACTGTGGGATGAATCATTAATGCAGCATAGGCATGTGATTGAGGCATTTGAGCAGACTTCATGTGATGTGAGGAGAAGCAATAAACCTTTTGGTGGACTAACAGTGGTATTTGGTGGAGACTATCAGCAGATTCTTCCAGTGATTCCAAAGGGGTCACATGCACAAATTGTGGGTGCATCTCTGATGAGTTCACATCTGTGGAGCAATTTGAAAGTACTTCATCTAAAGAAGAATATGCGGCTTGATTCAAATCCAGCAGATGCAGAGTTTGCAAAGTGGCAACGAGAAGTTGGGCATGGACTTCACACTGATGACAATGGAAATATCAAGCTTCCAGAGGAATTTAAGTGCCATGAAAACACAGTAGAGTCATTAATCCAAGCAATATACCCAGGAATTAACAGAAATGATGGGAAACCTGATAGCTATTTTTCTGAGAGAGCAATATTGTCTGCACGTAATGATGATGTGGATACTCTGAACAAAAAGGTTCTGGATGAGCTTCCAGGAGAGGAACAAGAATTTCTAAGTGCTGACTCCATTTCTCAAGAAGGAGTGGATGCAGCAGAAATCATGTATCCAACAGAGTTTTTGAACTCTATCAACTGTTCTGGATTGCCTCTTCACAAGCTTTGTTTTAAAGTGGGCTGCCCTGTGATGGTATTGCGAAATCTGAATCCACAAGAAGGAGTTTGCAATGGTACACGTGGAGTAATCACATGGATGAGCAATAGAGTGATTGAAATGCATATCCTAGGAGGAGAACAAGCAGGACATTTAGTGTTCATCCCACGGATCAAACTAATACCTTCAAATGTGGATATCCCATTCCCATTGATAAGATGTCAATTTCCACTTCGGTTGGGATTTTCTATGAGTATTAACAAGGCACAAGGGCAATCGATTAAGTATGTAGGGCTGGACTTGAGATCAGCAGTTTTCACACATGGGCAGTTTTATGTTGCAATTTCACGAGCAACATCTGTACATAGAATAAAAGCTATATGGGAGGATTCAGGGCCTGAACTGATAACCAAAAATATAGTATATAGTGAAGTGTTGTTAGATAGTGTGTAATAGTATTTAATGATGTATAAAATGTAAGAGTGTGTTTATAAATTTTTTAAAAAAAAAAGGAAATATTAGCAGAAGAATGTTGAATAATAAAAAGATGAGAAGGGATGGAGCAGTGTTAGGGGTGAAAAAAGAAAATAAATAAGAAGGGTATTTGTAGAATAGGATAAAGAGCAGGGGTTTGGGGGTGCAACCCCCAAGAAGAGAAAAGGCAGGGGTTTGGGGGCGCAGCCCCCAAGAAGAGAAAAGGCAGGGGTCTGGGGGTGCAGCCCCCAGGAAGAGAAAGAGCAGGGGTTTGGGGGTGGCAGCCCCCAACAAGCTGAAATGCAAGCACCTAAGGAGTGATGCGAAGCACGTGAGCACGAGCATCGCTCTGTAGGTGCGGCATGGAAGCTTGTCTATAATATTAACAGACATCATGGAGCAAACCTGTCTCTAAATAGTGATAATCTGACTAATAAATTACATAATAAGGTACCATCATCAACCATCATCTTATAAGTGCAGCCTGATGATGTAGCTGATCCTCAGCATGTAATTTTCTGATGATGTGTTTGTTTGCCTGCTCCCACACTTTTATTCCCTACCCTACACTATCCCTCCCTCTATTCTTGCAATCATGGACACTCACACTGCCAATGATGAAGGTGACATAAAGGCTGGAGAATGGAGAAGAGAACAACAGGGCTAAAGGTGCATAGCAACACACTGTGTAGCCCCAAACTCTACAAACCTCCTTCCTTCATCAACAGCACCAGCAACACTAGCAGCCACCCCCAAAAGTGCCCCAACCACCAAAAATGCCCCTCCAATTTGCAAGACTGCCTCCCCTACTGCAAAACTGCCCACCCACCACAGAGCCTCCCTCCTCCACCCCAAAACCTTGCTCTACTACTGCAAAACCATCCACTCACTACAAACCACCTCATTCATCCTGAAAGTATCCACTCACCATGAACCACCTCACCCACCATGAAAGTGCCCTGCCCATTGCAAAATCACCCCCACTGCCCTGAGATTACCTTCTGTCACCAGGAAACTGCCCACAAAATGCTCCACCCACTGCAAAATCACTCCCACTACCCTGAAATTGTCCCACCCACTGCAAAAGCCCCCACTACCACAAAAGTGTCCCACTACTGCAAAACTGCCTCCCACCATGAAATCATCCTGCCCACTGTGAAATTCCCACCACCACTGCAAAATCACCCCCCACTTCCACAAAATTGGCTCTCACCACAACAAACCTCCCCACTGCCACCACCATGAAAACCACATGCACAGCAACAGGCCAAGGATGATGCAAGGCACATTGAGGCCCCAATGCATATAGTGACAGTAGGCACCCATGTTTTTTATTCTTTTAGTTTTAGTTTTAGTTTTTAATTTTTGTCCTTTATCTCATTTTTTTCTTTTGATGTATTAGTAGTAATAAGTAGATTGAATAAAGATGTCTGATAAATATATGTTAATATTATAGATACAATGCAAGTCAGTATTTCCAAGACCAAAAAAACTAAGTGCAGTAAAGACAAGTTAGGAGTGAATTTTGTACCTGATAGGAGTATCATCACCTAAGCTTATAACAGAAAACATAGTATATGAGGAAGTGCTTTGAGATGAATTTTAGATAGTTTAGGACAATAGTAGATAAAGATCATATTGAATAAGAGGTAGAAATAAATATTTGAAAAAAGCATTTAACTAAGTGGAAAAGTATAAGATAAGAAGGACTTTGAAATAAAGAAAAGGAAGTATGTCAATAAATAAAGATGAAAACTCCTCACAAGTAATGGGAAATGACCAGGGGTTCAGGGGCAGAGCCCCTGAGAAGGAAAAAAAGTGGGGATTTGGGGGCAGCAGCCCCCAACCAGCTGAAATGCAAGCACCAGAGGAGTGGTGCAGCATGGAAGCTTGTATTATTATGATGTGTGTTCCCAAGCCTGCTAGCAAACAAAGTGCCTCATGTGGCTGATGTCATGTTGAGAAGCAGCATTGCCCACATGAGGCACCCTCCTTTTAGCACAACAGCAGCAGGATCATTGACATTGCTCCCATCATCATCATCTTATCTCTTCTACTCTATGCTCACCACCTTGCCCAGCAAGCAACCAGCCCACACAATGAGCACTGTCTCCATGGCCCAGCTCTCCACCTCCTCTACCTCTTCTTCCAGCTCATATGCCTTCTCTCCATGCTTCCACTCCCCCACCAAATTGGATGCCCTCGAATCCAACATGCACCCCTATGCAATCAAGACCACCTCCACTGTGCTCCTCTCCTGCTCTGGCTCTGTCTTGTCTCTGCACTATCACCACTATGTGCCAGCCTTGCTGTCCCCTATGCACAGTGGCTTCAATGGCAGAAGCCTGGTGCAGGAGAAGGAAATGGAGAAGTTGGGGAGACATCAGTACAGTAGGAATCTAATGGAGGAGGCATCCCACTGGCTGCTCATATCTCTGAGCCCTACACAATACTACAGGTTTCCTGGCTCCTTCATGCAAGACAGGGAGCCTGCTCCATCTCACACCAAACATGCAAATACCCTCCTGTCTGCATCCTCCCCATCCTGGATGTAGATCCAGACCTCTCCACAGACCCAAAGACATGGACCCCCATGCAGCTTGCAGGATACCTAGCTACTGTGCTCTGTGTGAAGGAGGGCAATGTCCCTGTGCTGGTTGCAAATGATATTACAAATTTTGTTAGGGAGAAGAAGATCACAGGGAGTGTGTTTTTGAGACTGGGAGAGGAGAATTGGAGAGGTATGTAGTTGTTCCTTGCTTGTTTTGTGTTGCACTTTCCATGCATTTTTTCTTATTCCTCACCTCTCAACCATTTCCCACTATCCATATCTTCCCTCTCTTTTGTGCTCCCCTCCCTCAGCCTCTGCACCCCACCATTCATCCATCTCATCCTCCCCTGCCCATGTCTCTCTTGTTTCTTGCCTGCATTACTTCTCATTCCTCTCTCCTTCCACACTGTCCTTTCTTGTATGTCCTCACCTTCCTTTTCTTAGTGCTATTCTCTACTGTTGGGTCATCATCATCTTTCTCTACTGTGGTTGTTACATCTCCCTCTTCTTTTATGTTTTGCCCATCTCTTCATACATCCTCTTATTCTTCCCAAGAACCCCCCTAGAATCATCTCCTCTGCTTGTTTTTTCCTGCCTTATCACCCTCCTTCCTCATATGCTGTGCACTCTTGTTCTTTATTTCATCTCATGAGTCACCCTTCCTTGATGCTTGAGATCAAGGATACAGCCTGGGCTGTGGTCAGTACCCAACATTGCCTTCTCTCAATCTTTTATTGAGTTTGATGCAGATCAATGCCTACCATCTGCAGGGACTTACATTCAGGTTTCATTTTCTTCCCCTGTTGTTTTGATGCAATAGCTACTAGCTACATTGCCTCATGTTACTTGCTTTGTTTGCCTGCTTTGCCCTCTTTTTGCACTGCTGCTGGTTTTGTACCTTTTCCTCTCATTGTTTTGGTTGCTTGCTTCATCCTGCCAGTTTGATTCATGAACTTGTGGATTTCTTTCTCTTCTCTTCTCTTGCATCAGTACTTTAACATTTTGGTTTCCACAGGTTTCCACACCTGAGAAACCCCTGGAAACAGGGAAAAAAAAAAAAAAAAAAAAAGGAAAAAAAGGAAACACGAAAAAATAGAAACCTATGTCCCTTTTTCTAGAAACTCGGTAATCCAAAACTCTGGTGTCTACATTTTATTGATCGAATAATTATGCAAAATCATATGATTCTATATAAATTATTGAGTCCAGAAGCCTGGGAAACCCAGAAATTATTTAGACATTTTGCTAAAGCAGGCCTCCATTGTCCTCTTTCAAGGGTTAATCCCCTTGCTAAATCCTACCCACTTATGCAATTCAACCCAATTTTGTGATTGGCCTAGTTCTTGCTTATGTCGTGCCACTCGATTGCGTCGCACCGTTTGCTTCCATCGCGCTGTTTGCCTCTGTCGTGCTGCTTCCTTGCACCGCACCGCTTCCTTGCACCACACCGCTTCCTTGCACCGCTTCCTTGCACCGCACTGCTTCCTTGTATCATCACGTTTACTTTATTCGCCGCACTTGTTCCCTTCGAACCATCTTGTTTGATGGGACGCATCTATGCGCTTAGGCCTATCCGTATTTCCTTCGATCCCATCACGCCTATTTCACCTCTGTTTCCTATCGCGCTCTTCTTGCTTCCTATGCACATTGCCTATCTGAGCATCTGATTGGCCATGTGCACTTGATCTTATTCGTACTGCTCTCCTTTTTATTACCAGCCGTAAACTCTGTGGCTCTTTGCTTTCGCTCCATTTTCTTCTCGTTTTGTTAAACTTCTGCCCTTTTCTATTTCCCATTTCTTTTTCGTCCACAGAGGCTGAAACATGTCCTTCAAATTGGACGACAGCAAGTTCTCATATGATGCGTTTAGAATTGAGCAGGCCTTCTGCTACCCTCGAAACACATCCGAAAACCTAATCAACGGATGCTTAGCAGTATTGAAGGCCGTGCTGTTGCATCTTCGAATCCCAAAATATAGTAATAACTCCTGATATGATACCGACGACCAAACTCCAATGGGCCTGGGGACATAATTCGCTCAATTTTGTGTTTTTTGATTGTTCCTTTGGAGGATTGACTTGCTTCATCAAATGACCACATAAATAAGAAAAAGGAAGCAGGGACTGAGCTTGGCGCACCATATACCGCAGGATAGTGACATATTCTCGCTTCGTGACGTTGTCGTGCACAGCGCCAATATCCACACAGCCGTTATTGGTCCACATGGACGCTTTTCTTCACCCCCACTACTGACCTGCATTTCCACAACACGGCTTCTCATCATGTGTCATTCGTCAATGTGACATTATGGCGCCTGAATGGACTTCTCAATTTATTTGCTAACCATGACCAATGTCATTTCCAATCTGGAGCTGCTCCTTGGGGAAGAAAAGGTGATGTTTGTTGTCAGTTTTTATTCTTAATGAAGCATGCTGTAGATGAACCTCCATCATCCACTACATCCTCTCAGTTCCTAGGCCTAGAAGCATGGCGCACACTCCATTGCTTTCTATTACAGCTCACTTTCTGGTGCTAGCCACTGTAATTCACAGGGCGAATGCTCGAGGAGGAGGAGGCCATGGTGAAGGCCATAGTGAAGGCCATAGTGAAGGCCATAGTGAAGGCGCTGAGGCCGATATCGACCTCGATTTAAGTGGTGTTAACACTGCTCTGTCCTCGCTTTACATTTTATTCGCTGTTATGTCTCTCATCCAGGCATTCCAAGCGGTTCGTGGGCTGAAGCGAGGCCCGAAAGCTGCCGTAGCACCCCGATTCCAGATCAGCACGGAAGTATTCTTTCGGATCCTTCTTCTCTTCGCGACGTTGGCACTCCTGGCCCACTACATCCTAGGCGCACTCCATGCCTCTTCTGATCTTAGTGAGGACAACAAAGGGAGCACCTTTCTGCCTGTATTCTATGCCATGATGGGATTTTCTGAGGAGCTATCCGATATCAGCATCGGAGGCGCCATGCTTATGCTCCTTCGCCATCGTTCTCGGTTGCACAAAACTATGCCGCAACGTTGGAAGCTTGTAGTGGACATCATCTCCATTATTTCACTCATCACATTTTCCGTCATACTCGTTGCCATGTTTTCGTCCATATGGATAATCCCTGATCAGTCAGCAGCGGTCAACACATTAATCGCATTCTTCCATCTTTATACTGCCACCTATATTCTTACTACAGCAAATATCGTGATTTCTGCTGCCTTATTGCACAAATGCCTGCAACATATGGCCGTAGTGGATGATGTAAGTTCTCCTTCCATGAAAATTATTCAAATACTACAGCTTACACATTGTCTGCCTAGATGGTGCACAAGGTCGCTGTCATTATCTGCCCGTTGCTTGCAGGACGCGCTGTGTTCATGCTAGTTGATAACATCCTGGCACCCATACCAGCTGCTGTCATCGATTACACTGTACTCGAGCTTGCAGGACTCCTCATTAAAGGATTTGCATATCTTTGTGTGGTTAGCATAGGGCTAGGATTTAGTGTTCCCCCAAAACATGAATCACCGTCGGATAAAGTCGAAAATGGAACTCACCCATGATCATGAATCTACACTACAATATCTGTTAGCATGTATAACTGCGGCTATCAACTTCTTCGGACTTCTCTCCCGACGAACATAGTCCTTTTTCGCATTATATCTACCATTACCACTATATTGTAAGCCTTGACCCTCTATGGCATCTATGTATGGGATATGGCTATTCTTCAAGATGGTCAACACTGGCCAATGAAACTCAGTAATATCATCACTCTAAACTAATCAATATCTAGATATGGGCTAGCCTTGCTGCTTGATGGCCTGGTACCGTTTTGCAACTTCATCGAGCGATATTCCAAGAAACGGGAACCCCTATGATTCATTTCAATAAGAAAATATTTTTTAGACGCTAAAATATAAATTATGCGAACATAACCACATTGTTTCGTGGAAATTTATGTACAGTAAGTGCTCATCAATTACTGGGTGATGTTGAGTCACTAGGGTTGCCGAAGTTCAGTCCTGAACTCTTTTGAAGAACCAGAACTGGCTGGACCGAACCGTCGGTTCGAGTTCGGTTCTGGTTCTGGTTCTTGAATATGGTATACGGTCCAGTTCACAGTTCTTGAATATGTAGAATTTTCAGAACCGGTTCGGAACCAGTTTGAACTGACGAACACTTTCAATATTTTTGTGAAATAAATATGACTATTGCCTTGTGCTGTGGTGCCGGCAGGCCGTACTTCATTCGTATAATTGCATCACGGAAATTACCGACATGCTTGCTTGCAAAAGTGGAACAAAATCAACATACCAGAATACTGGAAAACACACGATTAAGCCGACCTTTAAGGTCATCCAGGCGAAGAAGGCTACTCTTTTATCGCACAGGTTTAAAAGTGAGTACTTCTTTTATTTTGTTCATCCCTGGCTAATGTTCTCTATACAGTTGGTAGCAGTAGTACTTCAGATTGAAGAGTACGAAAGATGGCTTTTTCCTCTCTCTTTCAAGGAACATACTCCTTCAAAAATTTCAGTTCAGAGGTTCGAACCGACGCTGAACTAGGACCGAACACCTAAGAACCGTTCTATGCGGTTCTGTTCTAGTTCTTGTTCGGTTCTTCAAAACCTCTGTCGGTTCTGGTTCTAGTTCTCATCAAAACCCCAGAGAACTGAATAGAACCGAACTTCGGCAACCCTATGAGTCACTGGCTGGTTGATGACTAATATACGGCAGCATAAACGTCAGCGTTGTACTCGACGTTGTGCCACATCAGTCCCTTCTTACGCTGACTGAGGTGAGCACTCCGTCTAGTTGTGTTCTCGTACTCTTACTGTTTATCCTATGTCGATACATTCGTTCCAGTAAGTTGTCTACTATAATATACGACAGTCTGCTCTTACACTGACCAAGATATATTTGTTCCCATATTACCAACTTTCCCATACAGTACAATACCTACACATTTGCCATTCCCAATCTTTACAGAAAATATTACACCTTTTAATTTCAAACAATGAAAGCAAGACAGGTACAAAAATTCGGGTCCTATAAGTGAAGTAAGTAGGTCGTAGATCGTCACAAGTAAGAGGACACCGCAGGTTGTGAGTGAGGTATCGTTATACAGGTCACCAGAATGCGCAGCAGCCATTGAGGTATCCGGAAGATATTGATATTTTAAATATGGGTGCGTATACTATCATACGACCCGTTTTGGCGAGCGACCACTATTTAACACCCCCTTTATCTGTGCTAATTCTGGTCCAATTCTCACAAAACTTGGAATTTATATTCCATGCAATTTTCAGATATCGCCTTTCAGAAATTAAAAAAAAATATCGGAGCTCTAGATCTCGTCAGTTACATCAAAAGGCGACAACATTGTGACTTGCGCAGTCTATTGCACTTTCACTGCTCAATATTTCTGTAGAAAACAGAGATACGTGTAGGTTGATACATATAATACCTTGATATAAATTTACGATGCCTGTTCAAAGAATGGGGAGAAAGAGGGCTTGAGCAGTCTGAAGCGTTACTTTTCGCACATGAGAGTGACAAGCAGTGGTGCTATTTCAATCTCCGACTGAAGGCTTTGTTTAATCAAGATACGCGGTCCGAGAATCCTTTTCTCTTTGTTGTCGCATTGATTGTCGATATAGAGTACATCGCTGTCATCTACGACCTATAATGTACCACCTCAACTTCATGACCACTACTACCACTCTTCAACCTTGGTATATAATACCCAACAGTGCATGCTACATCCTCCGTTCCATTCTTGAGCCTTGTCGTTATCAATTGTCATATAATTGCTTTCTGATGTGCCATAGAGTTTCTCATAATTCTTTACACTGTCTATACCGTAGTCAGTAATGTGCATACTTCATTTTACTACAATTTACATAGGTTTCAGCTTCTCCGTTCTCAGAGGAGGCCGCGGACTCTGAAATTGCCTTGTGACATTCCGCGACATTACTCGGTGAAAGTACTAAACTCTTTTCGAAAAGGACTTCTTGTGCCGGAAATACTCCGCCACTACGATGTGATCGCTATGCCCAGGTTTTATTAATATTCTCAAATAATATATATTATTTCATGTAAATATAAATTATGGGAGTAGAATAGCATTACCCATCACTGCGTGTCGAGCAAAATTTCGACCGGTGGAAAGGTGGCGGAATCAACATATTTCGTCCAAATTGCCGCCAATCTTTTAGCCGGCGCAAAGACAGCGGAATTTCTCCATTTCAGCTTCATTTCAGACCACATTTCATCCACTACATTTCGTCTGACGGAAATTCTGCCTAGGGATCCCCCAGATATCCCTGGCCTCCCTCGCTACTGTTTTCTTTACCCAATGGAATATATGCCAGGCATGCATGCATGGATATGGAGAACATCAATATATTATTCATAACAACTACAATACACGCATATCCTTAGTAGCAAACCAAGGGTACTTACTTGCAGAAGAACCCATCTAGCTCTGTTGACCTAAGATGATCAGATGTATGCGCCCAGCATGTACCAGTCATCTATTAGATTATCAAGTATGGAGAGTGAACTAATAAGTATGTAAGAAAGTAAACTGCAAACGAATGATGTAGGAAAATAAGACTTACTAGCATTGTAATCCTGTGAACGTGTTCCCCTTTCCTGTGTGTCGGGAATGGGAGGTCAAAGCACCAGACATAGGTAGGATCTAAAAGGAAGAAGAAGAATTAGTTAGATATAATTGCTCAGTCACAAGAGTCGAAGACTTGGACTAACTTTGTGCTAGATCCTAATGCGGCGGTGTATGTCCTCTGGCAAATGCTGCCAACAGCCACTATTAGAGACATTAAACCAAAAGGGGACATATTAGAACGTACTTGCTACTATATTACCACTCTCCGCTTCGTAGAACGCGCTTAATTGTCCAAATGGTGTGAAGCCAACGGTGTCACCAAAAAGGGCGCCCTAAGTGTAGTGATCCAACAATAACGGGTAGAGGGGTTGGAATACTTACATATTAACCTAAACCATACGTGGGTCACATCAGATACCGAGAGAATACGCGGACACCGTTGGGGACGCTCAACAACGAAGGGGACATGGTGGGAGGAGGGCAAGAAGGTATTTAAACTCCGAATGAAGTCTGTGGGATAGCGCAGACACTAAGCATGCATCAACATCGCGTCGCGTTGAATGGGCAGTCACGGGTACATGTCCGATGTAGGCTGCTCTAGAACTGATCAGTTGGCCACGGCGGAAATGTAATGAGCCCCAGTTTTTGCAGAAGTTGAAATGTGGTAGAAATATAATACGATAGTATTTCTGTTAGAGATGGCATGTGACCTCAGAAATAATATGACCAGACTAGGGATTGAACCTAGGACCTTCTGGTTATATACCATGATGCTCTAACCAACTGAGCTATCTGGTCTTGCTAGGATCTTATAGTGACAAGGATATAGTGTCCACAAGCAACTCATTATAGTGGTCTTATATGTTGCCACAGTCAAGATTGACTAATAGTGGTATATCATTGATATGCAAGGATTACATATCTAACCATTTCTACCACATTTAACTTAGAGGAAAGGTAGCGGCGGAATATAGCGGAAATTTGGTCGGCAACCAAATTTCCGCCGCCTTGAGCCGACTGAAAATTAGGCTCAACACGCAGTGCATTAAGGTATTTGTATAAAATCAAAATACGGCTAAAAAGTGCTCAACTCCCGCATGGGGAATGTGTGATGTGTGCTTCCAAGCCTGCCCACGTGGTGCATCTTCCTTTCAGCACAAGCCTGACAACAGCGGCAGGATCATCGACATTGCTCCCATCGTCGTCATCTTATCTCTCCCACTCTCTGCCCCTCACCTCGCCCAGCGAGCAACCAGCCCGCACAATGAGCACCGCCTCCACGGCCCGGCTCTCCACTTCCTCTTCTTCTGCGTACACCTTCCCCCCGCGCTCCCACTCCCCCACCAAATCGGACGCCCTCAAACCCAACGCGCACCCCTACGCAATCAAGACTACGTCCACCGCGCTCCTCTCCCGCTCCGGCTCCGTCTCGTCCCCGCACCGTCACCATTATGTGCCGGCCTCGCCGTCCCCCACGCACAGTGGCTTCAATGGCGGAAGCCCGACGAAGGAGAAGGAAAGGCAGAGGTCGGGGAGACATCGGTACAGTAGGAGTCTGACGGGGGAGGCGCCCCGCCCGCTCCCCGTTCCCCCGAGCCCTACACAAGACTACGGGTTCCCCGACCCCTTCGTGCAAGACGGGGAGCCCGCTCCCTCTCAAGTCAAACGCGCGAACACCCTCCCGCCCGCATCCTCCCCCCTCCCGGACATGGACCCGGACCTCCCCACGGACCCGAAGACATGGACTCCTACGCAGCTCGCGGGCTACCTAGCTACTGCGCTCCGCGTGAAGGAGGGCGATGTCCCCGTGCTGATTGCGAAGGATATTGCAAAGTTTGTGAGGGAGAAGAAGATCACAGGGAGGGTGTTTTTGAGATTGGGGGAGGAGGATTTGGAAAGGTACATAGTCGTTCATCGCTCGTTTTGTGTTACACTTTCTGTGCATCTATTCTTTCTCTCTTCGACTTCCTCACCTCTTTCAACCATTTACCACTCTCCGCGCCTGCCTTCTTTCGTATCCCCTCCCTCAGCCTCCGCGCTCCACCATTCATCTTCTCATTCCCCCTTCCCACGTCCCTCTTGTTTCTTGCTCGCATTAGTTCTTGTTCCTCCCCCCCTTCCGCGTTGTCCTCCTTTCTTGTCCGTCTTCGCGCCGTTTGCTTCCGTAGTGACGCTTCCTTGCATCGCACCGCTTCCTTTCATCGTCCCGTTTACATTTTTCGTCCCACTTTTTCCCTTCGAACCAGCTCGTTTGACGGGACGCATCTATGCACTTCTGCCCATCCGCGTTTACTTCGACCTCTTCACACCTGCTTTACCCCTTTCTGTCTGCTTCCTATCGCGCCATTCTTGCTTCCTATGCACACTGCGCCCATTCGAGCATTTTATTGAGCCATCTGCGCATGATCTTTTTCGTACTGCTCTCCTTTTATTACCAGCTAAAAACCTTGTGGCTCTTTGTTGTCGCTCCATTTCTTCTCGTTTCGCTAAATTTTCTGCCTTTTTCTATTTCCCATTTCTTTTTCGTCCCATTCATCTTCTGTTTTTCATTCACGTAACTCTACTTTGCATGGGCCATGTGGACCTGTGGTTTGTGACCAGTCGAATGATCTTTCCCCTGTTTCCTTACACTGTCACTCTCTTCATACACACTATTCTCCCACTTCCCTTCTCCGCTCATCATCCCTACACATCTAACTCTCATCCTCCCCACAGGTACGGCATCAACCAGCGCTGGCGCACCGCCCTCCTCTCTTCCTCCCGCGCACTCCGACAGACCGTCCTTCGCGGGCGAATCTGGGGATTCGGCAGCTCGCCCCC
>JASFDF010000655.1:0-13698 GCA_036937115.1 Nidularia sp. FH-822889 | reverse complement strand
GTTACTTCCATCGATCCTGTTTCTTTCTTCAAGACGGTTTCGCATTGGGAGCCAGTGATATGGAGAGGCTTGGCAATCCAGTGGCTAACAGAATATCCGGCTCAGTGGATGCAACAGTTTATTCCCATGGGATATTTCCGCTCCATAAGCTCGGTGTGGCCTGACATATTTCTCATCGAGTTTAATTCCCCCGACGACTTCGTGAAACATTTCAGGGACCCTGGATTCTTTGTCCCTGGCTTCAAGCACTGGGCTAGCACCATGCTTTCGCAGTGCTCGATAAACAGGTCTTCGTGTTTCAAATAGTAACCGAGAATGCTTGCGCGCTCGTGAAGGAAGGTCTCCAAGAGCTTGAGGTTATTATAGCTGCTTCGAAGTTAGACGATCTAGGATCGCTCCGTCGATCTGGCATCTTTATTGTGCCCCAAAGACGGTCGGGACATACCACGCTCAGGACTTTGCTGTTGCATCTTTGTTCTGCTATGATAGATATTCCCTTGCGCCTACGTTCGAAGATTTGATTGGCAAGGTATTCGAGAACAAGAAGTCAGGAAAGAAGAACAGCTAGAGGAATATTCGAGCCCTTACATTGAAATTCAAGCATAGGGCCCGTAAAAATATGCGCAGTACACTTACATTCGAAGTTGATTGACTCTTGTCTCCCTTGGGAGCAGAATCCTACCATTATTACAACTTTATTATATTACTAAAAAGAATCGCCAAGACTCCGTTCTATCCGACCTTAAAGAATAGCAAGCTTGTCCTGTATACGCTGGCATGCTAAGTAGAGACATAATCCGTGACATTACGCATTAATGGCAGGGAGAAGGCTCCAGTGGCTACAAGTGTGCGGAGTGGAAATGGAATTGATAGATGGCCGACAAAAGCCATCTCAGATAGAGAGGAGGGTATTATATCAGTATAGTCAAACAGCTCCCGACTGAACTTGCAGGGTGAAGCAGTGAAGCAGAAGAATTCCTCGTCCGCTGCGGTCGCATCATGCGCGAGCTGAGGTCTGGAGTGGGCACTAGATTCTTTCCTCCGACGATGAAGACGACGACAGACATGATTGTGTGCGGATGCTGGCCACTTGCGCAGGATGGATATTTGTCTTCGCTACCCTCCATCGTCGCGAAGGAGGCCAAACTGTATAAGGCTAGACATCTGTCAGCGTAAAACAGCGGTTTATAGCTCGGAGCAAGGAGAGCAAAAGAAGAGTAAAGCAGAGCGAACCATGGAATCCGCGACAGCAATTTAAAAAAAGCACAGCGTTACCGAGGCATTAGGGCATTAAATTGCTACAAGGGTTATCATATGGCTATCGAGACAAATGCGCATGGAGACCAGAAAACAGTGATGAGAGAACAAGATTGCTAGTGAAACAAGGTAAATGGTCAAATGAATGATAGATGAGTAGAAAAAAAAATCTGAATGACAAGTGTACATATTCCCAAGTATTCCACTTCACGGCGATGTAAATCCCCTGAATTCCCAATCCTGTGGGAGTATTAGATATGGATGTTTCTTGAGATCTGAGGCTGGGGGGCGGTCGTCGGGGTTGCTATTGGACGGAAGAATAAGCATATCGATGAGAAAGTAACCAAAATTAGTACGTACATGGCAAAGCACTTCCGTCTGAAGTCGTCAGCGAGTTCCGACAGAACAATGTCTTCTGGGACCGGAGGTGGCAGTTTAGATTGATACAGCTACAGATTAGATTAGTCGCGAAGTTACCTAACTTTTGCAAATTTAGACGCACCTTGAACATAACTGCCACCATCTCCTCTCCTATCCAAGGCCTCATCCCTGCCCACATCTCCAGAACAACACAGCCCACACTCCAGATATCGATCTTGAAATTATAGCCTTTCTTCTGAGTATTGATAACTTCCGGCGCCATCCAGAAGACCGTCCCCTGCATCGCCGTAAAGGCTCCTCCACCCAGTTCGTCCGTCCTTTTAGAAATCCCAAAGTCAGATATTTTACATACTCCCGTGGTCTCAACAAGGATATTGTCCGCTTTTAAATCCTAGAACGTGGAAGATGAGCAAGCTTTCAATCATGGCAGTTAGATTACTTACCCGGTGTAGAATTCCTTTAGAGTGAAGATACTCCAGTCCGCTCAAGATCTGTGCTGTAAACGATCTCGTTACCGTGTCCTCGAACTTCCCGTACTTGTGTAGGCAACTTCCGATGGAACCACCAGGAACATACTCGAGGAAACTAGAAACGTTATACATGAGTCGACGAAATCCACAGAAATAAACAATATCGCGTACATGCTGAGATTTGACGGCGTCTCCTCAAACCCAAGATACTGCACGATGTTCGGGTGATCAAGATCTTTCAATGTCTCGCTCTCCGACTTGAGTGCCTGGACGACAGTGTGCTGTCGCGAGTCGTTCTTGTCACTCGCGGTCTGCGGCAATTCGACTTGTTTCACCGCGATCATTTCTCCGGTGGTCGCGTTGAGAGCAAGATAGACACGGCCATACGTGCCCTTACCAATCAGCTCACCGCGTACCCACTTGAAAGTAGCTAAAGAAAGAAAGAAACCTATATCAGAAACTGCGCAGACATGTATCAAATGATATTCTTACTGGGTCCACCCGAAGGCGATTCAGGTAATGCATTAGAGCTTCCTCTCACTTGCTCAGTTGTGACTTCCTCCAACTTGCTACCCCACATTTTCGTGTGCCTCTTCCGTACCGAGCTCTGATTGTACGATGCAGGATCGGCCCTTGACGTCCGGTCAATTCGTTTCTTGTGCTCCTCTGCAACAATACGGATCGACTTCTTCGCTTTCATCCTCGACTTCTCCGGCACCGGCACCGCCGCCAAAGGAGCCACGGGTTCAGCCGACGTCGGCGAAGTTCCACCAGAATTCGACTCAATAACCGGCTTATCGAGATCGTGCTCCGGGAAGAACTCCTCCAGGCGCTCGTAAACGTCCTCTGGGGGTGGACGAGGTGCCCAGGTATCGTTATTGTCGTCGTTGAAAGTGCTCGCGCGTGCTCTTCTGTCTCGTACTGGCTTAGGAGGCCTGGGATTAACAGGTGGTCGATAAGGTGTCGTTGAAGGAATGGGGGGAACGTCCTTGGATAGATTGAGCCGGGAATCATTGGAAGGCGTTGCGTGCGGGGGCGTGGGGGTCTCAATGTGCACCGTGAGCTCAGGACGCGCCGAAGTGGCGGTGGGTTTTGGTGTCTGCGCAGGACGAACAATCCACGTGCCGCCCCCTTCGTCAGAATCGTCATCATCTTGGCTGTACGTCGACTGCCTGTTCGAGTCGCTGGATGATGGCGGAGGAGGCGGGAAAGAGTGGGAGTTCATATCCGAATTGGACAGGTGCGTTGGCACAAATGTACCCTCTCCCCCAGCCTCCTTCATTAACTGACTGAAGAGACTTTGCTCCTCCTGCTTCAGCGTCGACTCCGAACTACGACTCGTGTCGTTGGACCGGAAGGACTTGTCCTCCAACGTAAGCGGCGATGGGGGTTCAGGCAGATACCCATTCTTCTCCGATGAGGGGTGTCTCGGACTCAAGGGGCTGACCGGGGACCGTGGCGGCGTCGAGCTCTCTTGGCCGCTATGGTTCTCTGAGCGATCCGCGTACGTGGGCCGCGGCCGGGGCCCAGGGACACTCGTTGGTTGCAACATATGGGGGCGGCTCGGCGACATCGTCCGAGGCGACTTGGACGATTCACCAATGTCCAGTGTAGATCCATACGTAGGAGACTGCAGCGTTCGCTGGCGCTGCGAGGAAGGAGACGTCATGGGGTCGCCCATTGCGGACTGAGGACGTGGATAAGGGTCGTAGTTCGGCGACATGAGATTCGAGCCATATAACCCATTACGAGTGGTGGTGCCGTATTGGTTCTGCGACAGATAGCTGCCAAAGTCCCCAGTGCTTCCATGGGGAGTCTGCCCTGCAAAGGGTCTGTTGAAGCCCCCGCGCGGCGGCTCGTACGACTTCGGTTGTCCAGGGACATTTCCAGGCGAAAACCCCATATCCCGCGTAGTGGTGTTCTGCAGTCGCGTGAGCGGGAGCTGCGAGGCTTTGCGCCCAGGCTGCAAGTTAGCCGGATGGCTGGCGGCGCGGAGGTTGTCCATGCTCTTCGTCATCCCCTTCCCGAGCCGTCCCGATGCCGGGCTCGCAGCGGGAGAAGCTTTCCGCCTGGTACTCTCTTCTCCTTTCCAAGTTACGACAAAGTTAGGTGGAATAGGCACCCCGGCAGTGCGAGATGTCGGAGGAGAACGGGTATCACTGGACGAGCTGGGGACGGGAGGAGGTCGTATCGAGGGAGGGGGAGGAATCCCAATACGACCATTATAATATCGCGGCGACGACTGCTGATGCTGACGAGCGCTTCGAGATACCGGGGGGGAAGGCCGTGCACGTTCTTGTGGTGGCTGCGACAATTGCGATGAAATGGACGACTCCTGGTCGTTGGGAGCTACAATAACCCACGAATCAGAGCGAATCAACGTATCGTCTAGCTCGTTGAGGTTGTATTTCCGATGTCGGAATTCCTTGTTCTGCGATAAGGTTTCCCTTGACGGCTCTGTTCTCAATCTGCCCCCCGATGGTTCACGGCTGCGCCACTGCCTCCCGGCCGTCTCGAGCTGCTGCTCCGAAGCCCTCAAGGCTTGTTCGCGGTCAGCACCAGCGTCCGATCCTGATCGGACGTGGAAGGGACGAGGGGGAGGCACGAGTGTGTTTTCCTCGGAAAACGCAGCTCGATTAGGCGAAAGAGGAGGGGGAGGGGGCGGTATTGGGAGGACATGTCCAAATTTGTCCGTGAATGTCGATTCGTTCGCACGTCGTTCAGGGGGCGCTGGAGGAGAGGATGTGGAGTTTGAGGTCGTGTGGAGAGGAGAAGTCGGTCGCGGTGGAGGTCCACTGGGCCGTCGGGGAGGGTGGTGTGGGGACGGTGGGAGGTTGCTTGTGGATGGTAAGGTGGCTAGTGATCGTGGCTGGCGAAGGGGGAGGCGATGGGCGTCACGAGTGTCGCGATCTGGATTGTCCAAATCGGCTTCGTAGCCAGACCCAGGTGGTACTTCTTGAGGTAGATGCTCGCTCACAGAAGAGACACTGCCCTGCCTTGACCTTGAGCTTTGGTCGTTCCGCAGCGGCGCTAAGGGAGTCGGGGGAGGAAGGACAGGAGGATAGAAGTCGATAGGGTCGTGCACCGGAGGCGGAGCTGCTGAATGTGATACAAAGAACTTGAGAGTTCCTCTGGCGTCACCCTGATTCCGACAAAGGGAAAACAGTTCCTCGTCCGTCAACGGCTCGCCCTCCATGAATGCTCCAATCTCAGTACGATAAATCTTGAACGTGGACTTGTCGTCATCGTTAAATATTTTCAGCTGGAGGTCATGTCGTTATTGATGATAGACAGAGATGGAGAGAAAAAACGCACCTTGGTCAAGATGCACTCCCGGATGAACGCCGCATTTTTGGCCCCACTCACGTCCACGGTTACATAACGCTCAGAATCGGCCGTGACCACGATGATGACTCTATCTGATATGGTGGAGGTAGACCCGTAGCTTGATGCAGAGGTGTACGAATCGGGAGTGGACACTGTGGGAGACTAGACAGAAGTGTGAGCAGAGCGAAAACAGGCAAGAGAAAGATGGGCACGCACCGTGCGCGGGCGCCTAGGGGAGCTTTCTGTTGGTGGGCGCGGGCCACGAGTCCCGAAAGGCGCCTTGAGATGCTGGAAGAACTTGCCAGTGCGTGAAGTAGAGCCGTGTGGGCCCTCGCTGGCGCCATTAGCGCCGTTGGCACCATTAGTGGGACGATCGCTGAAGCCAGGAACGAGCGGGGTGTCCTGGACGATGGCGGGGCCCTCGCCTGGGAGATCGACGGAGGGGACCTGGAGGCCAGGTGTGCTGGGAGGTGGGGTGGACTCGTCCTGGGCGGGGGAGCTGGTGCTGGAGGGGGACGAGAGGGAGGGATAGGAGGTGGAGGAGGGGTGGTAGTGGGAGTAGGTGGGTGCGAGGTCTGTGGTCAGTTTGGGCGGGGGATGGGAGGGGAGGGAGCGTGGGGGCGGGCTGGCAGGGACTGATGGATGGGATACATAGGGATTGTGGTAGGGCGAGAGCGCAGACTGCGCTTTGCCGCGATCGTCCTCGTCGCTGTCGTCCGACCCAGGATTTGCGACATAGAGTATTCTGCCCCTTCGTACCCTTGGGTCCTCGGACATGAGGATGCCTGGAGAAGGAGCGAGAATGCGAGTGAATGGCTGTGGGGTGGAGGGGAGCGAGGGGGAGGGGAGGGCAGGGGGAGGGGAGACAGCGGCGTCGTCGTGGAAGACTCGGTCGTCGTATCGTCGTCGCAGGCTCGTCGCAGACAGTCCACCGAGCAGCAAGCACCTTGCTGAGTCAGCATCACAAGGAGCACCAATCCAGGGCAACATCAAACTTGCATCAGCCATCTTGTTGCGAACAATATTTATTCTCTACTAATACAATTATACAGTCATATCCACGCCCTGTCCCTGCACCTGATCCATCGTCCGCTATACCTGCTCAACGAACGACCCCTCCTCCACGTTCAACTGCAAACCGTCAGCACGCGCCAACACACCCCAAGCCATCGCGCTCACCTTCGGGAACACCGCCCGATCCTCCAGCATCGTCTCGCCCCAGCACAGCAGCTTCAGCAACCCCACCAGCTTCACCTCCTTCCCCTGGCTGAAGCTCTCCAGGATCGCCGCGTTCACCTCCCCTGCCGTCTTCATCCGCTGCGCAGGCGACAGGAGCTCCGCGATCCCCGACGGCGCGTTCGGCACAGACTCGAACGCAAGCAGCGCCATCGTCCGCTCAAGCTCGGCCAGGAACTCGGGTGACTCCTCCCCTCGCGGAGCCAGCTCCTCCTGCGCAAACTCAAGTGCCTCCGCAATCCGACCGTGCCGGATGTGCTCGATAAGCTTCTGCTGCTGTAATCGGAAGTACAGCGCGGGATTCGTATCTAGTATCTGTTCCAATGATAGCCGTTAATCACAGCTATGCCTTATGCACAGAAGCAAAAAAGAGAGGCAAGGATCGAATCATATTGAAGACTGAAGTTTTGGTTTATTAGTCTCTTCACCAGCCCCGAGGGGCCTACGAGTGGTGCATGAAACGTTTTAATCCTTTGATCCCTGCCTCCAGGCAGAGCAGCTGCTCACCTCGGGATTCAGATCATTCACGCGTGTAATGGCGTCTTCCACATCGCCCCGTTGCAACGCCTCGCGGATGTCCATCCGGCTCTCGATGCTTTCAAAGTCGATGGGCGGCGTGAGGTCTGCCTCTTCGCTAAACTCTTCTGCGGCGGATTTGTACCCCTCGATCACGAGGTAGTCCATAATGAGGCGGTTGAGGTCACTAGCGCACAACAGCAGTCAGTAAACTGACCATAAAAAACGCGCACAACAGGAAAAAAAGGTTCAGATAATACATGCAATTTGTTGTACTCATCAGGGTGATCAGAGAGATTCCCATTTGTTGATTCATCTTGCAAAAGAAAATAAAGGTGAAACCAAAATACTCACTTTTTCGTAACCTGTACGTCGTGGAGCCGGCGCTCCCATTCTTCCTTCCGTATTGTGGGTCGTGGTACTGGAGGCTAGGAGAGATTTAGATAAGCCTAACAATGTATAGTAAAATGCGAACGAAAGGTATATGTACTGACCATCGGGAAACAAAGGTCAGAAAGAAACGGAATTTATGGGAATGGAGATTGCTCGCTTTAGGGCAGGCATTTCTACCCATCACGGGTGTGAGAATGCACGAGATTGTGCGGGTGCCATGACCACCATTGTATTCAAGTGCTTCTCAGTCTCAGAGGATACAACGTCGTTCTCGATCAGAAGTAACGAAGACCACTTCATATACAGTAATGTAAATAGTGTACTATGTATGTATTACACGAATCATCCTGCAAGGTCAAAATCGCGAGCGAATCTAATACCATTTGCGTCCTCCCAATCCTTCTGCCACGCATTAATCCGGGGCATTAGAGCTGCCCACTCCTCCTCCGTCTCCACGCCGTCTAGCCATTGGTCTACAAGTCCGAGTTCCTCAATCCGCTTCCAGCCTCGCTTCAGGTACACATAGTCAAATATGTCTCTTCGCCACTGCTCGACATATTTCTTGCCGTCCTCGGGGATGACTTTCTGTTTGAACATGGCAAAGTATCAGTATCAATCGTCTTGCTCGAATGAGAAGCGACCTGCCTTCTCTTTTAGGAAATCAACGAGGTCATCCTGGTAGTCGCTCGACGTGCCATTGAGGAGTCTGTGCCCAATGGTGTACGGGTCGAACCCCTGCTTTAGAATCTCATCCTCTTGGGACGCGAGCTCCGACAAGAGCTCCTCGCGCGATGGAAGTATACTTGAGTTCAGAATAGCATGGACCGTGAAGAGACTTTGCGCGATGTCGGAAGGACAGTTGGCAATAGCGGACGGCAGACCAATGAACGCGAGCGCATTGGGTGGGTAAGAATGACAGAGGGACAAGATGTGCTTGTGGAGAGGGAAAATGTAGCGCAGGTTTGTTACGAGTCCTTTTCCAGCCGAGGAGTTCGTATGAGCTGAAGGGTCAGTCGTTATGGTTTGTCCTGCCTCCAAGAACGGCTTTCGCATTTCGTACCCTGTCCCAAGGAGAACGGCGTCGACATCGGCGACAGATCCATCCTTAAAGACGACTACTTCCGGCGTAAAGTGAGATATGTCCGGCCTGATTTCTACGCCGTCGACAATCTCTGAGTCGTGCCTAAGTGAAACATAAGTCTAGCGAACATTTAGCTTCGTGATTTCGGCACAAGACGCAACCTACTCACCTTCTTGGCGAGAGGCGCTATCTGGCCAGAAGCATCCCGTCCACTCGCACCGCCACCGACGATCAGGACGCTTCTATTCGCATATCGTTCTGGCTCTCTATAATAGACAGAATGAAGTATCTCTCGGCTTGGGCCGTGCAAAGGACTGTTAGCAAGCCACTCTTCCTGACCTTCCCACACAGGGATAAAGGGAATATGGTTGTTCCCTGAAGCTATCACCAGGTGGTCGAATAGCTCTTCATGCGTTCTGCCCCTGTCGTCACGTACTGTGATGCTCCACTGCCCCTTCTCTGATGTACCTACCCAGTGCGCCTGTAGGACTTTATGCTTGAAGCGGATATATGGTAGGAGATTGAAGTGCAGGGCATACTGTCGATGGTAGTTCTCTACGTACTCGTGACTTGGGTACAGCGGGGTGCGAGGGGGGAATGGAAATCCAGGATATGTCATCGAAGGAACTGGGGTATTAGTGTGAAGACGAGGGTATAACGGGGTTTCTGGAATTTCGGGAGGTAATACGACGTTCGGGTCCGGAAGCCTGGCAGCATGGACTTAGCAGCGGTTTTTAAAATGAGAAATCTGGCGTACCAGACACCTCCCACATCGCTCCTCTCCTCATATGCAACAATCTTGAGTGTTTTCCGCGTTTCTTCTGGCACATCCAGAAAGGTCTTGACCACTGCCAACCCTGCACTACCCGCACCAATAATGGCAATTGACTTGGTCTCGTGAGAATTTGCGGTAGAATCAAAACTTTGGAGAGGAAGGAAAGTAGACAGAAGCGAGAACACAATTTGACGAGTTCCAACCATCACGCCAACGCCCACGAGCAAAGAAGTGCTATCTGAAATGCTTTCAGCTTCGATTAGACTGCATGGCACTTTATAAGTAATGGCGCAGTTGCAGTAATGCCCGTTCAGAATGGCGTGCTTGACCGATCTTTCGTTTACGATATGATGCAAGCTTCGGACATACCCATTCTGGGACATGTAGCCGACTGTCAATTATAAGCACGGTGCGAAAGTGGAAGTCCAGGGCGTTCTCCTTCGCTGAAGACACAGAGATTTAGTCAGCCCCGAGGTATACCGTATTGTAAATCCTACATCAAAGTTACGCCTTGGATACAATGCCCCCTGACCTAATCATATCGAAGAAGTCATCTCTATCTACGGCACCTGGGAAGAGGAATAAGAATAGGTAAAGGCTAGATAGGGTGTACGAAAACGTACTTTCTTTCCCCCGACCGATGATGTTGTCCTTGTTCTTGCCCTTCGCCTTCGCTTTCTTGCTATCCGCTGAGGGTGCAGGAAGCGTCGGCTTCCCCGTCCCCCTTCCAGCTTTTGTTTCTTCCGTGATGGCTGAGGCGTTCGCCTGGGATTGTTGTATCACATTGAACAGCTTGACCACTGTGCCCGTATGTTAGCAGACTGGTAGACAGGTGAATGAGATAGGCATACCACCACGCTGCGCGACTTTCCTAAGAGCCCGCTCACTCTCTCCTCCCCAACCACCAATAACATCTGTTATGTGTCCCTTGTCTTCTTTCTCCTTCTTCTCCCCAGCAAGGACCTTTTTGGCGCGCAATTCGAGCTTCTCGTCATTCCGTTTCCGTGAAATGGAAGGCTTCAATGACAGTGGCAGATTAGACGGGGCATTGGTATTCAGCAGAGATTGTAATGTCGCTCCGAAATTCGACGGTCGTGTCGCCCTGATTTTTCGTTTCGCTGTCTGGCGCGATTTTTGTGATTTGCTGGCTTCGAGCTCGTCTGCTGTGTCTGGAGAGCTGCCACCCTCGCTCTCGTTCGCTGACAACTCCTCGTCCGATTCCGCCGAGGCCGAGTCCAGCTCTTCATCCCCCTCCTCTGAGCGCTCGATGTCGCTCATCTCCTCATCAGAGAGCTTTTGTCGTTTAAAGGGGGGCATGGCGAGGGAGTAGAGTTAAAAAAGGTATTAGATTATTTAGAGGTGTAATTTTGGTGTACCAAAAATAAGGGCTATGTAATAACGTGACCTGCTGCATACGAAAGCATGTGTGTATTGCGGACGGATATTGATTAACAACTAACACCTAATTTCTCCTCAAGAGCTCCTTATTCTTTCTGTTTCTGTTTCTTTCGTGAGCATTCATTCTGGATCGCTCTTCCTTCCTGGCGTGCTTCAACTCTTTTCAGTGGCTGCAATAACGATTTGTATTAAGGCGTCGCGACGCGGGCTAGTACCGTGACAATTGTGATCGAAGCTGTCGCGACTCATCATCCACTATCCATCTCTGGAGTTCATTTGATACTTCTCTATCTCATTTCAAGCACGGTTCCGCCTGAGATAAAGAATTAATGACCTCCGCGACTTCGCAGCCACTGGATCTTTCACCAGAACCCGACCTTCACCCATTGTATCCAACTATAGCCCAGACAGCTACTCTCTTGGCCTCTGACTCGGGTCTCGCGCCAACGCAGAAAGCAGAGCTCATATCCCACTGTTTAACTCGCGCTTGCGTCTTTGGAGATTTCGCTGTTTTGCAATATCTACTCTCGGACTCTCAGGCGCAAACTTACGTCGACTTGGGCATCCGCGATGACGATGGCGTGGGTCTTGTCAGTCTTACAATTCATGGATTTGGTGGAGATCCCGACCATGATTTGGAAAGGGAGGAGTGCGTGAGGTTTCTCGTGTCGCAAGGTGCAGACATGGCAGCCGACAGTGGTGGGTCATGCATTTCACTGTTTTTAAACTGTTGCCTAAATATCACTCTCCCAAGCCGGCTGGACACCTTTACATTATGCAGCACTCCTCTCACCCACAACGCTGATATCGTATCTTATGACTCATGGCTGCTCGCTCTTTGCTGTGACTCGCCGGAATTTGACCGCTTTGGACATCGTCAGTGCTCATTCCATTCTGCCTGGGCGAGAAGACGTTGCTCTCCTTATGGAAGAGTCCATGAGAGGAGAGGGATGGACAGGAGGAAGAATGGAGCAGAGACGACGGATGCTGGACCAACGCTTAAAAAGAAGCACCAGGCGGAAACAGATCCGGGAAGAAGTGGGGAAAGTTCTTGGAGTCAAGCCTAGATGGTCTAGTTTTGAATCCGATTCCTCCACTTCAGAGGATGAAGATGAGGAAGAGGATGCTGATGAGAGCATTTATGTCAGTCATTCCTGTTTTTTGACAAAGAGGTATCTAAATTGTTGTCAGACGCCAGTTCCGGACTATTCATCCATGCTCGCCTTTTCACCTCCATTCCTTCCCCAAATCTTTGATTCACTTATTTCAAATTTTGAACCATCGCTAGGAGACGGGACCCCAGCGAACACATTATATATGCTGGCTAGATTTGCATGTTTGACATGCGACCATACATGGCTAGAAGAACTAATCATTGGCGCAACGGATATTATTGAGGAAACATTTTTTGTACGTGTCTATCGCTCTTCAATTCGCCTATTTGCTCTTATGAAGAGCCGGGACATTATAGGATCGCTCAGAGGATATCATTTCATTGGTTTTTTGGCTGTACAACACGACGCTATGGCTTCACCTTCTCAGATGTGACACCTCCATCAATGAAGCATGTGAAATGTTAGGAACATTTGAAATATTAGAGGAAGTTATTAATTCGGTCTTTGGTGCGTCCTCCCAATTTGCTAGTTTTTCTGAGTTCTTATTCGCCATCTTGCTGTATAGTCTTTATCATTCGATTTGCAGAACAACGGATCGATCAACTGCTAGATATGGCACTCCTTGATTACACACCCCTACCCTCAGAATTGGAATCGGTACAGTTTGAATCGGAATGGTCGTTTTTGCGACCTTTCACCGGGAAGCGTAAGCCACAGCCTACTTCCGGACCTTCCGCTACAGGAAGCCCACGTGGTGTGCCATCACCATCACCTCCTACTCGACCTCTCTCCCCAATACAAGGTCAATCTGCAGTATCCTCACGGGGGTTCTCGTCGTTGCGACAAACATTGACCCGTGCTCGAGCACAACACTCTACAACACCTCTATCTTCTCTTTTCCCAGATTCTCCGCCACCACCATCGCCTAGCGAGCTGGTTACATTTTTAACTGCCTTGCACACGTTACTAAGCCTTTCTGATATAAACCCCGCGCTAACGACACAACTATGGTCACAGATCATGTACTGGACGGCTTGTAAGTCAGGCGAATATTTTTGACAATCTTTTGGCTGATCTTCCTGGCAGGCGAAATATTCAATCGTGTTATCACTCGCAAGAAGTATTTATGCAGATCAAGAGCAATGCAGATTAGCATGAATTTGACTGTTCTTGAGGAGTGGATTGAAGATATGAGTCTTTCCCCAGGCATTCGAATACACTTTGCCCCTGTCCGGGATCTACTTCGTTGGTTACAGGTGCGTATACCTTTTCTCCATTCTGGCCATATGTTTATATGTTTTTAGTGTTTGTCTTCGATTACAGAATTTCCAGATCTCGTTGAGACCATCCAGACTATGAAAAGCATGAATCCACTACAGGTACTTCATGACATCTTTGAGATTGACTCTTTCTGACAATCTTTCAAGATGCGTCGTGCTGTACGAGACTACAAATACGAAGTTAATGAGGGACGAATGACGGATGAATGCGTTCAATATCTTACACAGCTCCAGAAGGACTGGGAAAGACACCGTGTGAAGTTGGGCGTAGAGGCTTTGCGAAAAGAGGTATACAAGTTGCGTTCCGGAAAAATATTATACTGACATCTTTCTTGCAGATCGTTGAGCGAGATCGTGAACGAGAAGGGAGCGTTTCTTCCTACGCTGAGGATTCGAGTAGTAATGCTGGAGATGCTCCTTCGGAGACTGCCTCATCCATTCAGACAACGGGCAGCAAACATAGCATTGA
>JASFDF010000654.1:0-13719 GCA_036937115.1 Nidularia sp. FH-822889 | reverse complement strand
ATAGTATTTCCCTTGGATTCTGCATGTTAGAAGACACCACTTATGACATTGAGTCTCCTGGCAACCCATGATATTAGGCATGTACTATGTCTGCTCTTTTTGATGCATCACATTTTTCAACGTGGCTGACAATTTATCCCTCAACGATGCTGAACATACTGAGCTACAACATGATGATTGCCCAGAATCATGGTGAAGGGGGATAATGAAGAATATGCATTGTAAACATGGGGTGGTGGCTCGTAGTACGGTGGGGCAGTTGTTTGGACATGCTCCATGAACTCCAAAAGTAAACAAAATCACTAAGGCGAAATCTGGTTTATCATTTCCTTTGTTAGCTGTAATTTTTGCACCGTTCCCGTGAAACTAAGTTCATTGCCTTTGATTGTCCACAACTGTACATTATTGTAAGGGGGATGCAATTATTCAACAGTAAAGATCAATTTCGGGCCCAAAATCTGGCCGACAGCGCTAATCGGCACGGATTGACACAGGTGTAATCAGTTACCCGTGGATTTACCCGCACCCCGTCCGCAAATTCAGGGTCATCCGCGGTTGACATCCGGATTTGACCCGGATATATCCATGCTAGTCCCTACTCTGGAAAAGCCACAGTTTTCTCTGCTTCTTGAAACATCCCATTTGCTTCGTCTGCCAGTCATATATTTCAAAAGCACATGCGCGGAGGTCAGCTAAATAAGTTAGATTCTATTTATAATGTTTTCAAGTGTGTATTTAACGACATGTCCATGGTAGGATACACTTACAACAAAGAGCATGTTGAAGCTTCAGCATTTACCGCCCTCCTTCTGTCTTAAAAACCTTGCTACAATTACCTCGCGTGGATTTGAATTGAAGGTCAACCCGGAAATTTCGAAGGTCGATGAAGCTATGCGCTCATGGTTTAAAAGGTAGTCTTCAAACATTCATGTTATTGCAGCAGACGTCGAAACAACAACATGATATATGTTTGCAGTTTCAATGTCTACAATGAGAAAAAGCAACTTGAGTTTTTAAACAAGGGACAATTTGATGTATTTGCAGCTTTGAGCTTTCCGGATGCTAATGTAAAGCATTTGGAGACTTGCCTAGCATTCGTCATCTGGTCATTCTCGGTAAGATTGAAGTGTATTGCAATTGATTAATCTCATTCTCCTATAGACAGATGATCGCGCAGACAGAGGAGGCGTTGAGTCAAATCCCGAAGAAATTCAAAGTATGGTTGACAATGCAAAGAAGATCATTTATGGCCCGGATATGACCTTCCCATGTGATCCTTATGCCGCTATGTTGCAAGAGTGAGTCCTTGATCATAAGCCTAATTTTCATGTTTTTCTGATCTTGGTGGCTCGAAATACAATGTATACTTCGATAGCTTGATGAAACGGATAAGCTCCACGACTACTCCCGGAATAAAAGCAAGGTAAGTTTATGGACCTTTAATGCATCAACTTCTGATAACAATTCTTAGATTTGTCCATGCCTTTGAGGAATGGTCAGAGAATTTCCTGCGACAATCCTATAACCGGTCAGCAGATAGAATGCCATCCATCACCGAGTTTATTTTAATGAGACGCGCCACTATTGGTGCTGCAATGGCCGAAGGTATGAAACCTAGGTATTGCTGTCGTACTTGCTGTAATCGAATTCCACGCAGCTATGGTAGAGTATTCCCTGGACCTGGATATCCCTGGCTATGTGTTCGAAGATTCGATTGTGAAAGCAATGTCTGAGGCGACCACTGATATAATGAACTGGCCGAATGTTAGTTAAATCAATTTCATACAACGGCGACTGATTCTTTTACGTTTGTAGGATCTCTGCTCTTTCAATGTGAAGCTCATCCCAATTGAATTGGAATATGTATACTGATTTGATTCCTATGGTCACCAGAAAGAACAGGCTGATGGAGATTTCCAAAACCTCGTATTCTGCATCATGGTAGAGCGAGATATCGAGCTGCAGGAAGCCATCGACATTCTTACCACCATGCTCGACACCCGAGTGACGCAATATCTTCAGCTGAAATCCAGTCTCCCTTCCTTTAGTCCAAAGGTAGATGCAGAACTTGCACGTTACATCAAGGCGTTGGAATACTTTGTACAAGGCACGGTCGTATGGTATTACAAAAGCCACAGTGAGCATCGATTCCTTGTGCTGTAAGGCTTGTACCTTATCTTTATTATTTAATAATAGGATACTTCCGAGGACTGGATATCATTGACTGCAGAAAAGCAACAGTGCCTATATATGAACGCTCCATGTGAGCTCTTTGGCTGACTTGTCGCGTTGAGGTCCCGAAAGATACCTTACTGAGACTTAGAAACCAGAACTTTGATAGTATTCGGGTTCCGGTCTGATTTTTTGTTAGAACTATATTCATGAATTCATCCTGCATCGATATTAGTGAAGTCCGGGCTATCATTCAACTCTTCGCCTTTCTCCCATACTTTCAAGCACTTGAGCACCAATTGTACATTTCATAATCGGCAGATTGCAGTTTCGAGAATGAAATCATATGTTGGTCTTGGACTGTTTTTTCAGATAGGAGAAAGATAATATTTCATCAACAACAGAACTCCCAAGAATACCAATTTTATATTACCGATCCGCAAAATGTCATAATTTTGGCAACTGGCACTTGAACATAAGAGGGGTATGTATCTCATGAGGATTACTTTACAGACAGCTAGAGTTTAAAGCCATTCACGCTCGAATCCCTTTGTCCTCGATAACTCCTGTGATACTAGGATCTCTAGTATAAATGGATGTTATTTTAAAAACATCTTCCAAGTATCACATTTGCATATTTTTCCTACCATGAAGCGCCAAACTCCCATAATCCACTGGGAAGTATATTGTAAATCGACGGCGGATCGCCCAAGCCTCCTCCATATGCGTCCCTCGCCTCCTTTTATGTTTGCAGACAGCCCAGGGCGCCGCAGAGCTCCCGAATGAAGCTATGCATCTTAATGCTGCTCTACTATTCGCTGGATTCCGAAGCGGCACCGGAACTATATGCTATCAGTTGAAGTTAGATGTAAACAGATGCTCAGTTAATGGCCTACTGGAGAAATGGCATTGCGCCTGACTACGACTTTCATCTAGTACGACGGTTTACAATTAGGAGATTGCAGGTTCGAGACCTGCGTCCCTCATAACCCTTGTCTGTTTTCTATTTGTAAGGAGGCTATGTAGAACAGGCCAGGGAATTTGCATTGTATAGCGTGAATTGTAGTCTCCAAGACGTTTGTCATCTAGGCCCCTGCTGCTATTTATAAGACCGATGCCACAGTGGCAAATCCTCAACGTGAGCCTCTGGATAAATGAGAGCGTTTAGCGCTGAAGATCCCCGTTCATACCCGGGCCGGATGTGCACTACAGGATTCGACACACAAATATCTTTTACGCTCATGTATGGGCATTACTTAACAGGACTTGCAGTTGATCCCAGATATGAAGACCTGATGGCGAAATGGCTTGAGTGCATCCCTAACCCCTAATAAGCCGAACCAAAGCGTATGCTACAGTGCTTCCTGTTCGAATCGAGGTCGGGTTATGGCATCAACTTTGATTTATAGGAACATTTTCTCTTCAACGATATTAACTCGCTTAAATTTTACTTCCTCGCCAAATATAATGGAAATAGAAATACATTTAAGGTGAGTATGCATTAGGATTCGTATGTGACATCTTCTGAGCTACAGACCAAGAATACAATGATATAATAGGATGACGCCCTTTGAAACCACCTTCGATAGTCGAGAAAGAATCTAAACACCGGCTGGTGTCGGTGGAAGGGGCACAGTTTCGGGATGTGCTTGTGCCCTTAGGCGTTCGACCTGCCCTGGGGCCGACTGCGTCACGGGTGCGAAGGCCGAAGACGTTTCTGGGACATCGCGCGTGCTGTTCGCGGTGGTGGTGGAATGCTCAGGCTGGGCGTTGATAAATGGGTTAGTCAAGTCAGTAGCTATCGGAGTATAGTGTTAGGAGTGGGTTGTGTGGCATAAGTAAATGGAGACCGACGAAGAGGAGCGTGAGTGGAAGTCGTAGAAGTTGTTTGAGCATTAGTAAACGGGTTGGTCGGGTTAGTTGCTAGAGGATCACAGTATTAAAAGCGGTCGACATAAGTTAAGTAAATGAAGACTGACGAAGAGCTGCGTGGGTCGAAGTCGCAAAAGTGGTAGGGGTTTCAGACTGGGCATCTGCAGAAGGTTTGGTTGTGGTTTCAGCTATTGATGCATTTGTCAGGGTTGATTTCACATGACACGAATAGTAAAAAATAAACTTACGAAGATAATTCGCGACACTTCCGGGAACATACGCCTTCGCCGTCTCTGTAGCGGTCACAACCGCCCGCTGGGCTCCTTGTGCAAGGTTCTGCGTCGTTGCCTCGGCGGAATGCTTATTTAAGTTTGCAGATGCAGCTATGATCACAGTATTAGAATGGATTTCACGAATCAGAAGTAATAAAAAGACTCACGCAGATAATTCGCGACATTCTCAGGGACGTACGCCTTCGCTGTCTCCGTGGCGCTTGCAAGCACCTGCTGAGCTCCCTGCGCAAGGTTCTGCGTCGTCGCCTGCACCTCTTCGGCAGTCGGCAGCTTCTCATACCCAGCTCCGACTAGCTCCTTCGCCACCGCCACTGCTTCGGCAACCTTCTTCGACGCGTCCCCCACTAGCACCTCCGCGTTCTTCTCCTGCTGCTTCCCCCTCGCTGCAGCGACCAGTTTCTCCCTCTCCGCTGGATCAGCCACTCCCTCCTTCTCCAGGTCCTGCGCCTTCAGGATTGCCTTCTCGTGTGCGTTGAATATTGTCGTCTTCTCCTCACGAAGGCCAGGACGCACAGGCGTATTCATGGCGTCTGCGACGGCTTGTTTCTCCTTCTCCTGCGAGGACAGAATTCCAGACGCGCCTAGGGTGGCGTTCTGATTGTCGTGGGTGGCGGTGTTTGTCGTGGTCGTTGCGAAATGCGGGATGAGGGGGTTTCCGTGTCCGCCCTCATCAAGAGCTGATGTAGTTGTCTGGGCCCATTCACTGGACGGTGTGGTGGGTGCGACGTCGACCTGGGGAGCATTGGTGTTTAGGACAAAAGACATTGTAATGGGAATAGAAGAGGAGTTAAAGGTAGTTTAATGAAGGCACTATGGAGGGTGAATGGGATGGATTGAAAGTGAAGGAGGATAGCGCAGGACGTGGGCTTCAAATAGCTTTTCTGGTGGCTCCATGATGGCTGAGACGGTACAGCCGTGACGCCAGCGACAGGATGACGAGGTGAGGTCGGTGACGTCACTCTCGGGGAACGTTGCACAATAGAGCCAAAGTGCAGCTACAATGAAATCCCGAGTCCGCCCAACGTCTCGCTTCATTCTTTTCTGGTTCTTGTTAATGCCCACTTCACCAATTCTTCACGGCACTAGTAGATTATATAATGTTTAACTTGGGTTGTCTACTACTGCCCACAGAAGATACGGTGTCTCATGTGACCATGGAAAATGTTTCATTCTTCGTCTTCGGCTCCCTGAAGCCCCCACTAAGTTAAAGTCACCGCAGAGGTCGCAATGGGCCATCCCTGAATATTTCTACTATTATGTAATAATATGCCAATCTTTCCTTTGTTTCCAAGGCCGCCTGGCGAAATGGCATCGCGTCTGACTACGAAAATGTATTCAAAGAGTTTCGGAATCAGGAGATTGCAGGTTCGACCCCTGCGGTGGTCAATTTATAAGAGTGCAAGGGGCAATTTTTGTTTAATGCCTTTTCGCATTTTTTTTCTTGCATTTTTTCATGCGCAAAAGGAGCAGTTAAATGAATCTTAGCTCAAAAGCTTACTGCTATCAACTTGCTTGAACATCTATGTCTTCAATGCCGTCAACGCGAGCTCTGTATTTCCGAGCTCTTTATCGACTACTACTGGTCCGATATCTCTGCTTTTCCTACGAAAGCTATCTTATCCTGCGAAATTTCTTATCCTATTATTCGACTCCTCTTTACTTCAGTTTCCCTTGCACAGTGTTGTCTTCACTTTCCCACAATTCTACTTCAAATCCGCAGACCACTGCTGGGCTTTCTCCACATCTTTGCCCACCCTCTTCAGTTGACTCGAGACCATTGCAATCGCGTCAAGGCCAAGGGGCAAATGGAGCGGCGCATTGGGATCCTTAGAAAGCTCATAGAGCTTCTCCGCCGCCCTCGCTACAGCCATTCGCTTTCCTGGTCTTGTGGAAAGCTGCCTTATGGTTTGAGCTCCTGAGCTGTTAGTGTAGGCTGGATGTGGAGGAACAACGACAAATGATTCGGGATTTAAGACATTTGTGGCAAAACTGCCGAGATGAATAATTGCCACCTGAGTACACGTGAGTAAATGGGAAATTGCACGAAAGAGACTGAACTCACTTTGATATTCCATGAAGGATCAAGTTCTTTCGCAACTGCTTCATTGATACTTCCAAGAGCTGCGGGATTTAAGGTAAGCCTCCAATTTACCCAGTGTTAAGCTTCAGCAAACTGACCGGCTTTGCTATATAATAATCCTCATCGGCATGCATTTTCAGAGCATAAAACAACAATCCACACACCTGGCACCATAATACCCAAGGGCAGGTATGGAACTAAACCCCGCCATAGACGAGATCGTAATCAACCTTCCACCAACTCCAGGCTTATTCACTTCCCGGAAGAATCTTACTGCCTCCCTAGCCACATTCGCCGCTCCCGAAAAGTTGACCTCGAATAAACTCCGCGCTACCTCATCCGGAGTGCCCTCCACTTCAGCCAGGGCACTGTACCCGGCATTATTGAGTACGACGTCGAGACGGCCGAATTTCTCCTCTACCGCAGAGAAGGCGGCTTTGATTTCGTCTAACTTGATGACGTCGAGCTTGAGCACAAGGAGCTTGGTGGCGTCGTATTTGGCGGAGAGGTCGGATAGAGTTTCGGGTTTGCGAGCAGTGGCGACTGCTATTTCGCCTTTGGCGAGGACATGCTCTGCTGCTGCATGGCCCAGGCCAGAGGATGCCCCGGTAACTGCAGTTTAGGTGAAGTTAGAGCATGAAGCCAGACACTTATTAGGGAAGCTACGTATTGAACCAAACTCTAGGAGATGTCATGTTATGAAAGAGGTAAAGAGTAGGTTTTAAATGCTCGTGAGTTCGATGATTAGTAGGATGAGGATTGAAAGACAGTGGTTTTCTCTCTCTCTTTTATAATCGTTTTATTCCTGTTTTTCGGGATATTATCGAGAAAACAAGTTAGAATGATACCCAAGGTTTCCTTGATAGACAGCTAATAAAATCTTGAGCGCCCCGTTGATTCGGAAAAGGCGTCGAGAGCAATGGTTTGAAGGATTAGTCAAGATGTACTCGACCGTCTTCCTAGCGCTGTTCTGACTAACTTATTGTCTTACATATCTTCTGTAGCCATGCTGAGTAGGCCTGAAGCACCCACTGTTCGGTGGCAAGTGCGCGCGGCATGGTTATAAAGCACAATAATTTGAGATCTCATCAGATTAGGACACGAAGATAGCATATACTGTGGTTCGCATCCGCTAATACAAAAATTCCACGGCGCCAAAGTTCATGACACAATGAGACAGTCTTGAAAATCACCGTTTCTTCGGGATATAATGGGGTTGCTGATCCATGATCAGATCCAGGAATAGAATCGATTGATGCCTATTGAGCGGGGCTAAGGAAAATGCCGTGAAATGCCGTAGCGTGCGGTGCCCTTGCAGGGGCTGTTTGTCATTGCTTATTTTGAAAGCTGCAGTATCCACTGGACGACTTCTCAAAGTCCGTATTCCTTCAAAAGCTAGAGGATCTATCTAGAGAATGGAAACGATGTGGATCCTTGAAGTGTCGAAAGTGTTGAGCGAGGGTGGAAGAAGGCAAGGGAAAAAAACGCACATACCTATGGGATATCTCCCAATACTGCAACGAGAGCCTGAGCAAGGCCAGTTGAAAAACCGCCAAGAGAGGTCTGATTGCCGTACTGCATATTTCACAATTGCCGGCGATAATGAGCGAATGCATTCAAGGTTCTCGGCGATGGTTAAGTCCGTCCTTGCTATCGGAGTTTGAAATCACCTTCTTCCCAGCCTGACCGCCATGTCGTTTGAACGTTTTTCGCTGCCGCTCCCTGAAAAATTTCCCTCCGCTTATAGGCACATGGGGCCACCCAACGTCTCCATCACGTCTAATTCGATGGCCTTTAATCGCAGACTAGACCAAAGAGATGTGCTAGAAGAAGATTGCCGGTGCAGTTTGTATGGTCGAAGGGACATATTGGGACGGCACGGGAGAAGAGAATGCGGCCAAGTATAGAGAGATAATGAATATTTGAATATCTATGTTTGCCACCTCTTGTCGTTTCAATGCCTGTAGACTGCTATTGGCGCTGCTTGATGAAATTGAATTGAATTTTGCTGGCTAATACAAAATATCTAAAAAGTCTGTTCTATCAACCCTTTCTTCGATGACTGACCAGCTTTGCTATATATATAACGCCCTTCATCAGCATTGGTTCCTACAGCAGAAAGAAGTAATTCGCTAACCTTGCACTATAATATCCAACAGCAGGCAGGGGACTAAACCCTACCATAGGCGAGATCGTAATTAATCCCCTCCCAACTTCAGGCTTGTTCACTTCCCGGAAGAATCTCACTGCCTCCCTAGCCACATTCGCCGCTCCTCAAAAGTTGACCTCGAATAGACTTCGCGCGACCTCGTCCGGCGTATTCTCCACTTCAGCCAGCGCATAGTACCCGGTATTATCGAGCACGACGCCGAGACGGCAGAATTTCTGTTCTACATGAATGAGGGCTGCTTTGATCTCTTCGGGTTTGGCGACGTTGAGCTTGAGCACGAGGAGCTTGGTTGTGTCGTATTCGGCGGAGGGGGTTGGATAGAGTTTCGGACTTGTGGGCAGTGGCAATTGCCATTTCGCCCTTGGCGAGGACATGCTCTGTCACTGCACGGCCTAAGTGAGAGGATGCCCCAGTAACTGCAGTAAAATGAAATCAGAGCGTGAAGCCAGATATTTATAAGGGAATTGATGTAACTCTGGGAGATTCCATATTACTTAACGAAAATATGGAAGGCTGTTTTGAAGTTAGGTGGAATTAAGATCGTGAAGCTGGAGATTTATTGGAGAAAGTCACGTACTGAACCAAATTCTGGGAGATGTCATATTATTTAATAACAAAAGGCGGAATGTTGTTTTTGAATACTATTGAGTTTGATAATGAGAAGGTTCCGAATTGAAAGGCGACCTTTAATAAGGTATTTTAATTCATGATTTTTCAATGTGAAGGAAATAAGTTAGAACGACAGAGAATCCTTCTTTGAGGCCATGTTGAGCAGACCTCATGTGGCAAACGCTCAGTGCTCGGTGGCAGGTACGCAAGGCATGGTTATAAAGAAGCATAACTTGAGTTCTCACCAGATTGAGACACGACGATAGTAGATACCGTGGGCAGCAACTGTTAATCTACGGTGATAAAGCTCATGATGCTGAGAGACAATCTTCGGGATCGCTGTTTCTTCGGGATATACCATGGTTGGGGCTTGTTGTAGCCGCTAATCCATGGTAGAGAGCTGGTAAATCCTTGAATAGATTGGTAATGCCTATGTGTTGAGCTTTGGTGCTTCTCCCTCATAAAATAGTCAAATGAGGTCACAATACTCGAAAAGCCCGAGTTCTCATCAGCCGATCCCAGCATAACCGAGCTGATCAGGTAGATAGATCTTGAGCATCCACTCCGACATCGGCGCTTTTCAAGAAAGATAATGGAATACAACCACTAGACTTGGATGAAACAAGTATGAGCATAAGCAGAGTAACGAACTCCGTCATATTTTGCATGGACAGCATTTCACATAATATCTTCGACCCATCTAACTGAATTACGATAATCCGTACTAAAACATATAGAACATTAGTATAGATCTCACATTATCGAAGAAATGCAGCTCCGCCAACACTTTCGACACCTTCACTACCAACTGGCTTGTACTCTTGAATTCTGCAGCGAAGTACGCTTTAGAGCCGCCAACTCCCTTACTTCTGACGACCTTCTCCAACCTGTCGTAGTCCAGGGGACAGTCGTTCATTCGGACTTCAGACCTCGCACAAAGAGATAGTTGCCTGCAATACTAACAGAGAGTTGAAGCGATCACAATTAAGGGAAGGCCATTCCTGTACTTATTCATAATGTGCATGGTTATGGAGTTGCGTTGCACTTCCAGTGTGCCACCAAGACATGTTTAATTACAACACAGTGGTTTGAATTGATTAAAATTGAGAGAGAGAGAATAGGATCCTCGGCTATTCGTCACTGGATATTATTTTTACATTATGCATTTTCACGTTAAATGTCAACGACTTTCATATGTTTGTGTGCTAAATCGATCAATAAATCACTATCACTTACCACAGGCATGATCCAGAGTCTGACCGGGTTGAAAGATAGATTTTCAAGCTTCCAATTTCCTAATCGTCGTGTTATAAGTGTAAAGCCTTGGATAGAAATGGAGTGCTACTTCGGAGTAACTGCAAGGTAACCTTAAGTACCTCACGCAGAGGATCTGGCACTAAGTCAAAGAATGAGCCCTTGTCTGCATCCTGCTACTAAATTTCATTAACGAGGACCGCACATTCCACAGAAAGTGGTTGTTCCACCAAACCAAACCGATATGATATATACAACGCGTATAAGCTACAATATCGCGAATCGATCAAGGTTTTCTGCATCACCCGCTAGTAAGGTATTCTAAAAACTTATCCATATTTTTCAAAAGTACGTTTCAACAGTGCAAGAAAAGAGGCCGAAAACGATGGTAGCAAACCGCGCAGTTCGAACTGATATCGTTGGCATCATTTTTATTCTTATTTTCCTGACACTTTGTTGCCAAATTGTTCCACGACAGCTCACTCTCAGCTCAATCCAACCTCCGCTCGTCAATCGTTCATCCCGAGCTCATCCTAGCTCATCCTGGTATAAATCGACACCTATAATAAGAACACGATGTACTGAAGTACTGCAAGTGTCTGTCTGATGTAACGTAATAAGTAATCTACTCACCTTAATTTGTGTATAATCGATTGAGGTGTTCAAGTATGCTACGCTGGTATATATATTATATTGTATATAAAGGGCCGTTTTATAAAGGAAAATATGGTATAAAGAGAATAGAAAGAAATAGGACGAGGGCAAAGCACTCGTGTTACCACTAAGGATATTCACGGTGTTTGCCGAACTTCAATAATCCTCAGTCATAGCACCTACAAAGTTTGTTCAGAACACACCATCCATCTGATGACAGGGAGTGCTGTCAGGCTGCGTGCGACGCTCATGTAGAATCGCTGCTAGTCATATAATCTCCAAGGCCAACTTAAGGCGAGCGCTTCCCCTGCCCCTACGCGGTTAACTTGACTAACCCCACTTAGGCTACCAACGTAGCTTTCTCTTGTTGACTGTAATCCACCGCCATCGGCACGCGAGCTGGTGTCTATCACCACCGTTGCAACCCTCGTCACTCGGAACATACCCAAGAGGTTGGCCGCCTATGAAAATACAACAGGAATTGCGAGGAGTTCTTATGTATGTCTTATTTCTTACACCATCGTGTCCTTCCTTTCATTCTTCGTCCTATTTCCTCTTGTCTTTACATGCATGTTCTTGGTGTTGAAGCTAATAAATATGCTGATATTCGCAGTTGGCGTAATATACACCAATTTCGACACCAACAACTCTCATACTTATTTGCAGCGGCAAGAAGGTAGAATGGCTTGAATATTGTGCCGTGTAGAAACAACAGGAGGGAAGAAAACCATCTTCCATCACACCAGAGTAAGTGTCTTCGTTGCTTGTGTTTGTCTTTCTTCATACTCTCTTTACTCTCTTTTGTTTTGCTGGCGATCATTCGGCCCATTCTAGCCCTTCTTATTACCTCGTGAAGTGTTTTCGATTTCAAGATGTAGGCCAAGACTCCGTCGACCGCTATCGTGAGCAGATCTGTGCTGTTCACCCAACGCCTCTTTTCAGGAACACTCTCGGGACAGACGATAGCTAGCAAGTTCATACCTTAGGAATCGAAGGCAGTGAATTCACTCCGTCCAGTGAAGACCGTTGTTGAGCATTCCGCACCAATATCTCGGGCGATAGGCCAGGCTGTCATAATACAACTAGAACATGTGGATGCTGTAGAGCAGTGCCGTTGTCGCTATGCCGACTGCCAGCCACCAGCCACATCATTAAAGGTATAATACTTGTGTTCAACTTTTATCCATATTCATCTGATGGTTATGTATTTACTCTTCGGTGCAAACATCCCGGAATTTTTCTTGCTCAAGAGATTTCGTCAGTAGCGCATTTGTTATGAGGAAACCCCTTCGACAGATAGTTATCGCGACGCACTTGGGAAAATAAATTTGATTGATCGAGTCCGACAGAACACTTGCGACGTTTTTTATGATAATGAATGGTGACGCTCAGTAAAAATGAAAAGTCCAGTAAACGTCTGGCAACAGTCCAGTATTCTGCACCTGACCATTTACTGCCAGATTGTCGCATTTTTTAACCCCAATGTTAGACTTTAGTCCTGTAGTTAGTCCAGTGATAGTCCTGTCATCATCAGAGGTTTATGTGCATATCTGACATCTAATAGTCCAGTAATAGTCATGTAATAGTCAGATTGAAGTCCTGTCATGGTCAGACATTTATGTGCGTATCCGTCATCTAATGGTCCAGTGATAGTCATGCAATAGTCGGATCAAAATCCATTTATTTAATCAGAATTATTAATAGTGCTAATGAATAAATGAAAACAAATTGCAAAGCACAGTGACATTGATAAAAGTAATCTTGTAACAATTAAATAAAATCTTATGTTTTTGATTGCTTTTTCTTGTGCTATGAGATCAACACACCTTTCATTAGAAAGTAGGAATGCTGTGAAGAAAGCAGACTTACAGTAGATAAGATGTTTGCAACATCAGTAGGCAACAGTGTGGGCAGTGCAGAATCAGATAAAATGGCATTGATCAGCTCTGGTAGTATGTTAATAAACTTCTTGTAGATAGGAAGCGGGTGATGGACTAACCATCTTTCTTGCCAGTGCTGGCAACCCTGTGGTCTTTCATCCATTTCTTCAACTCTTGAACAAGAAGTTGCTGTAGGTTGACTCCATTCAGACAAGAAACTGAATGATATTGAAAATCAGACTTACTCAAATATATTTATGTGGATCAGTACCATCAGACTCACTTGGGGGCTCTATGTGCATATTCTCATTGGCAGGGGTGTGAACATCACTAGAAACTGGTATGTGCTTCGTAAAATTGAACAGTGAGAAATTGGGCAACCAAGATATGATAAAGATGGATGAAAACTTACCTCAGCATTCCAAGGATTCCAGAGCATCTCAACAATGCTTCCAAGATACACATCACTGAAATACAAGCTGGAATCAATATTATGCTCAAAGCACATGTGGCAAGAGACTTTGCAAGTTTTTACTGCTGCTGCAATGAGTTAGCATGTGATGTTAGTACTTCCCACTGCCTCTCAGTTCTTGATGATGCTGGTGCATGACATGACTCCTGCAGTGAACTGGTAATGTCCCCATGAGGTGTTGGCATCATCTTCTTGCAGGTCTGGGGAGCCATTTGGTCTTCAGTACCTTTTGCATCTGGTAGTATACCAGCTCCACCAAACTT
>JASFDF010000653.1:0-12118 GCA_036937115.1 Nidularia sp. FH-822889 | reverse complement strand
ACATCTTGAATTTGATGTTTTTGAGATTCTTGAATAGATCTTGATGTGATAAGCTCATAAAGCCTGTCCAATCAAAAGCTGCAATTGCCTCTAACATATATTTGATCTCACTCCATGATCTTGAATCCAATTGTTAGAGTTACCAGTGATGGGATGCTGCAAAGTAAAGATTGTATGAGAGTTTCCATTTGGGCAGTGGATACTTTACTGTGGCTTAAACATCCAGGAGCACAAAGCTTTATGTACCCAATTTTCACAGAATGGATGCTGTGACATGATGACAAAATCATGAAAGGATAATCCATGTAAGCACATGCAAAGAGAAAAACTCTCAGAAAAAGAGAGCAATAAATGGTAAACAGCATACTCAGAATATCAGGGTTAGGAAGCTTGATTGAAAGAAAAGTCATTGTATGCCATACTTGATAAATGAAATCAGAGCAAAATGACATCCTCTTCATCTATGTACAGAGGGACAAGGCTGCTACTGATAAATAGGTGTGTCTCAATGTGGAAGCTATCCACAATGAGCAAGCCTTGACCCACCAGAAGTGACTCCCAGAAGTGGCAAAACTGTACAATGGTCTGAGTATTAATGGCTTTCAAATGATGAGGAACTCACTCAGGTAATGAACATTCATCTGTCATTCAGAAGAACACTGATACTTGTGTTATTCCTAGTGTTTGCACAGTGCACAGAAGATTAGATATGAAGTCTATCAGTCTACCTTTATTTTCAATGCTAAACCTGTTTAAATTCATCTCTATGGCATGCAAAGTGAAAAGAAATATCAGGATATGCATTGAGACTCAATTCCATTAAATCACCTCCAAAGAGACAGTACATACAGGTGTTGCATAACTAGGAGCTTATCCATTTGATGTCCAAGACCAAAGTCATATCCTCCTGATTAGAGCTGAAGATTTGTCACAAGGTGAATAACTGAATTGCAGGCCCAACAGAACTCCAAGGAGCATCAAGGAGTGAAAGCAAGTTATCAAGAGCCTCAGCTTCATCTACAGGTGCCCCTTGTAAACTGTGAAACCCAATGATCATGTAGCAAAACATGTGGTGACAAGACCAAGACAGAAGCTGTCTTGATGCTAGGCTACATTGAGAGGGGGCACATTTGTCATCTTGTAAGCAATTAATAATGCAATCCTGCAGCTCTACAAATAGCATGCTAGTATTACCTGGTACTAGTACTTGGGGTAGGCACCTGCAAAATTGAAGAGCAGGGAATGCAACAATCTGCACCTAGCACTTCAAACTTCAAGTTTCAAAGTTCAACATCCATGAGGGTCTAACAAATGTGTTCAGTGAAGGGGTCAATAATTGCAGTGGCTGAAGGTTTGGGAAATTTAAGGCTGTTTTTGTATACACCTGTATTACTTATATTTTGTTGAAGAGGGTAGACTCAACTTGGTAACCAATAATCAGTGATCTTTATAAGTATGTAATCAAAGCAAAGGATGAGGGGTGCCAAGGCCCAAAAAGAATCACAATCTTTCTGTACTATCAGTGCTCTATGTCATGTTAGAGGCTGCTACAAGGATATTTAAAGAATGAGGCAGTATTTATGGAGTTAAGCTAGGTTAATAGTTTCTATGTTTGGTGTGGGAAAAATCAGAAGGGATTTTAAGCCTGAAATACTTGCTTGCATCTGAAAAGGGAGAGTCTTTGATGAGCAATGATTGGGTTGATATGTTCTAGGCAGATTTACACCTGAACACTAAGAAAAAAGCACATCTTAGTACCCAAACTATGATATAGGTGAAAGTAACTAGCTACAACAGAATGAGGTGCAACAACAAAGCCCTAAGTACAGAGGGAAGCATGTCTAGCTAGCATAGAAAAGAACTTGGAGCACAGTACTGAATATAGTGCTGGTATCCAGAACCTGAATAGAGCTAATGCAGCTAAGTTGGGCCTGAGGATGGCTATAGCACAGCTGAGCTGAGACCATGGTTTTCTTGTTTGGTGACTGATGTAAGCCATAACAGGTACACATAAAGAGATAAATGGAAACATAGCTAGAATATCATACAAAAGAAGGCTGTAGCTGTGCTGATATGTGAGCAGGTCATAGAGAAGTAATAAATAAAACAGAAGAAGCTATACTACCTATGTAGGAAGGTTTAACATGCTACAATACAATAGAGATAACAAAAATTCAAATGGGTAGCATGCTTGGACATGTACTAGGCTCTGAGAAAGGAGTGAAATAGCAAGGAAAAGGCACTGGGTCAGTACAAGTCTGAAGGATATATGAACAAACATTTGATCCCTAGGAGAGATGTCTGAAATGTGAGTGAACTGAAGACCTGTTTCACAAACCAACTAAAAATAGCAACTCTGAATGGGATAAAAGCCCAAGGATGAGGGGAAAAAAGAGTAACAGGGATTTTACCACTGTTTTCTCACAACACAATCTGCGGTGATGATCCCTGCAGCTCCTGCAACCCTAAGTCAAGAGATACAAACTAATCTCAGTTTGGTTTTGAGGTTAGACAGTCTATCTAGAGTTAGCTATCTGAGAGCAAAAACTATTTACACAGTATATTAGGAGGGCAGGAGACTTGACAGGATATAACTGAATTCCAGGACCAAGTCCTTGGTATTATTGGATACATTGAGAGGTCTGAGGGACAGGAAGACCATCCTTCAGACTTAGTTAGTTGAAAAAGTGTGATTTCAGGAGAAAGGAAGACCATCTCCTTGAAGCTTCATCCCAAGGCAGAAGGAAGACCACTGTCTTTAGAATTACAAGGGAAAGGAAAACTATCCCACTTCACTTTGAGGATTCATTGAAGTTTGCAAGGGAAGACCACCCTCAGAGCATTGTGAAGTTATATCAAGGAAATCTCTATCCAATCATAGAATAAATTGGCATTGAAAACTCTAGAGACATGAAGGCCATCTCAACAAGCCTGTAGCTAGATCAGTGAAAAGGAAGACCATTTACTAGATCTAGCTAACATTATACCTTGTACTATTTGTACCACATTTTCAAATACAAACTCATTTCAGACTTGCCTCCAACAAGCATAGGAGGTTGTGAGTACTCTGTATAGCAGTATAGCAATTTTTTTGTTATTCCACCCTATAGACAATCAGCACCTTTTCAGGGTGGGTGGGTCAATTCAGCTCAGCAAGACCAGGAACACAAACAAGGCACATCTGAATAGTTGAATCTTGAGGGCAAGGTGGGTGGATGCAAAAAGATTTGACTCGAAGGGAGTGCTTGAGGTCTTGAGATGCAATCAGCTGAACATTTCAATGTGGCATGAAGTGAGAAGATTTTCACCACATCCGCTGACTCATCGCATAGACCTCATTTTCCGATCATACTCGTTCCTCGCATTCACAGTAACTATCAACACTGCAACACTGCATGGCGACAAATTCAATTTGAATACAAAGCTTCTTAGAAATTCACCTTTTTTCTTGTACTTGTCGACTCATACTGCTGCAGTATATGGAATGATCAAGAGATAAAGACCATGTGCACTGCGCTCTCCTGTCTCCGCACTGTAGCGACCATCGCAACTTCGTAATATCTCATCAATCACATACAGGGAATACGCTGTACAGAACGCCTCTTGGAGTCAGAGTTCTTCGATGCATTGGATGTAATGCCTAGGACCACAAATGTAGATGTAATCTTCGTGGTCTAAGCATATTGACATGAGGTAAATGCAATATCAGATACTCGATGGAGCTGACCAGTTCATACCTTTTGTACTAGGTCTGCGCTAGCGCAGAGCAGGTGTGTCAGCCTCTGGCGAGTAATTCAAAATCCTCATAATAACAGCAACTTTTTATTTCTTCGGCCCGAATAACACGCTTTTGATCTTGATTTCAATGTTACGCATGGCTCATCCCCCACTTTACCTGCCATGTAAGTGCCTTAGCACATGGGATCCAACTCTTCTTGTCATTGCTTGCCGATCGGCATACATGTTTAACTTTTCCAGCAATCAATAACTGTTATCATTAGAACAATACAAACAATCGAAATCTAGAAGGACCTTGATGGTATGTAATATATATTCTTCCTTCTACGAAGTTTCTTCATCATGATTCATGATTCTCGGACACCACCTGTTCCAAATCTCGCGTTGATCGGTCTGAAGGAACTATTGTATGGTTTTGTTGACATTATATACTTGTGGTTTTTTATTCTCATAGCCTCTCTCAGAAACCCTCATTATTAAACAATCATCCGCTTTACTTACGAGCAACTCGTTTTATCCTCTAGCATCGTCTCTAATGAGGATTTATTTAGTGATACCTATCAGCAACGTGGAATGCAAATCAACGTCTTCGCTGACAAGCTGATCGAAGGTATTTTACGACCCATACCTGGGGCACTTTCGCCATTGACAGCGCCAGGGCGAGATTGTCTGTCACTTGGACATCGAAGACAAAAATTCAATGCCCCTGAGGTTTTAGCTCGGATTTTACTAGGTGCCAGCATAGTCAGTTTGAATATAAAAACTTGCATAATAGGTACCCTACGCCAGGGAAGCAAAGACAGCTCCGCTTGTCATCCTCCTATTTACAATGCTTTTTTCTTATACACGCCTCATATATTTGACCATACTTGCCTCTGTTGCGAGCTCAGGTTAGCTCCCACTCCCTGTAATATTGTCCTGGCCAATTTCACTAACCACTTTATATATTTTTTTCAGCTAAAACGCCGCAAGGAATCACTTTCTCTGCCACATCAATCACTACCACTGCCCAGAATGTCGTGAAAACTGACTTCTCTGCCATTTTCTCTTCTATAATTTCCTTCCGTGCCACGTCTCGCAAGGGTCCTCCCCGAGATCTGGTGGAGCGCGACGCGATAGTCCCTCTATTTTTTCAGCCAACTTTTGGTCCTGTTAACGCTGCTAGTAATGCCGCTGGTGTAGGTGCCCCAGTATCTTCGTTCTGGCGTCAGGTTATTTATTATGCTCGGTAGTACATGGGTTTTGTCTTGCTTGATGACTACGATTTGAATGCTTGTGCTCAAGCATGTAACACCCGTGCATATGACAACAAGACAGGACCGTGCATTTTCTTCAATATCTGGCAATCCGTCGTCAATGGCACCGCGTCTGCTGTCACTTGCAGCTTGGTGAGTCCATTGCAAATATTTTCTTCATTAGCTATCCTGAGTGCTAACATGGATATACCGATACACAGTACAATATCTTCACAGATGCCTCCACGGCTACTAATACCGGACAGGCTGGCAATATCCAAATCAGCAACTCCCGTGGATTCAGTCGCATAACTAATCTTGCGGACGGCTCATTCCAAGATTACACCTGCGTACTCTCCCAACAAAACACGCAGTGTCTCGCCCAGCCGAGCCAATGGTGGACGCGTGTGTTTCTTCAGGACTACGACTACGTCCTCATCAACAACTTTGAGGGACATAGCGGGACATCGGCCTGTGCATTTACATTTCAGCCGCCTACGGACTCGTCTCCGGCATTCGGCTCTACTCTCACGTATACTCAACCTTTGAACACGACTACGGGACAAAAATATATCATATCGTTCTTCTACACCATGGATTTATTCTCTCCGCTCCCTGATGTTCACACTGGCGCATTGTTCTCGGTCTTCTGGAACAACCAGAATGTGCTCGATGTTCTACAAGTTGGACCTGGGGGATTTCCGTTGCAGTATTATAATGGACAGGTTGAAGTTACGGCCACGGGCCCTTCAGATACACTATTTTTCAAGAATGGTGTATCATTCGAGCATGATTTATATCTCGACGATATAGCCATATTTGAGAAATGGTTCTAGCACTATTCGAACTCTCATTTATCATAGTATACAAAGTATATATTGTGCTAGAGATTCATATATATGCCCTTGATTCTGTGAAATCCTTGTTAAATGTTAGAGCATGCCATGACTGACAACAAGAAGCCCAATGAAGTGAAATAAACGAATTAAGCAGCTCTCTTTGTAATGCTGAAAATCCCACATGAACTTATGAAGCTTACAGACATATCTATGTATGAGTTGACAAGGTAAAAGTTGCCGTGAAGGCCTTGAAGGACAAAACTATTTGTTGGCAATTCGAGAACTAGGATAAAAATGATAAATTCTGGCCCAAAAGTAATCGAGAGTACAGCCAACATGAACAGAGGCGAGGTGCACATAGAAGAAACAAGCTTCATACGTTCCAGCTTGCATCCAGTGAGCGACAGCTAATCGCATCCGCATAGACTGCAGGGGTGGTCAGAAGGACTTTGCAGCTATTAAAGGGCCGACTTCGTGAAATCACAATATTACCGCAATATGACCCCAATGAAGTTCACTGGAAATTAGCGATTCTCATTGATGCCTCCAAGCCCAAGTACATTACTGGTTTTGACACGTCATTAACGTTTTAGCTCGTGCTAAGTGCATTGAAAGCTGCAAAAGGTATCCAATTAGCTCTTGTAATATTAAATTCTAGTCCCTCCACAAATGTATTCACTCTAAGTTTTTGCTAATTTGTTTTCTAAGTTTCATACACCACCTTCCTTAACTCTGACAGGTGAAATAACAGATCTGAAAGTATATCTAGCTCCATACTAATTTATGCTATTGAAAAATTCTAAGGAGGTTATTAATTATTTGAAAGTGAATTTACACAATGACAGCAAGTAGGGAAGGAAAGAAACACCTGCGATAATCATAAATAGATATTGTATCTCCAAATCTTATTCATTGGATTAAAAATGATACATAGCTGAACAAAATATGAGCAGCTGTTGGAGCTGAGATACGAAAGTAAGGCGTGGCATTGCCAGTGGGAGTTCACGCAAAAGTGTTTAGGGGTTTGTGCAAGTACATAATGGCTGCGCAATGAAGTGATTTGGTTTTGTGCAAGTGCAGGACTACATTATAACAGTTTGGGTAGAAGATGGAGAGGGGAAGGAGTGAAGGGGAGAGGTGAAGCATGTATTGGTGCTGGAGAGCTGTTGAAGGGGTTGAAATTAGATGTGGACGATGAGAATTAAAGGAGGGAGTATTTGTCTTTTTCTTGCTTTTATTTATTCAGTGTTCAATCTTCTCTTCCATTTGTTTTATTTTGCTTAACACTATTGGTTTTCTCATAATTGTCAATCCATACTTAAGTATTCTCTTCCCTCTCATCTTCACCATAAAAAGCATCTTCTATTACCCACACTGTGTATAGAGAAGTGCACAGGTTAGGCGTACCTGTACAGGTCGCGGGTACGGGTCGCAGGTAGGGGTATGCGTAGGTATGGGCACAGGGATGGATTTCTCTACCTGCAAACTTCAAAATAAGCTTTAAAAAAAACGTCTAAAACAGTTCAGAAATGATAGTTATGGCTAAAACGGCTCTACATATTGTTTCAGCCATATCTCGCTCATTTCCAGACCGATTTTGCTGTTCTTGGGCTCTTTTTGACTGAAATGACCGCGGGTATACGGGTAAATTGCTTCACGGGTACTGTATATGCCGAGATACCGGTGGGTCACCTGTGCTACAGCTTAACTGTGTATCGTGTTTTCCCTTGCACCCATCACCTCCCCTTACCTGAATGCTATGTAATATGTGTTGTGCATTCTCTTTACCATATCTGATAGGCCCTAGATGCGACTGCTTCTTGGGCAAATACCTACATATTTTACTTATATTTGTGCTGTATTTCTGATAAATACATATAATTTCTTATTGACATACATATGCATAATAAATTTATAACCTACCTTATCTCTATCTAGACATGCATGGTGGCATCTATTTGTCTGATTAGACTACAGTACTGACGAGGAATATTCGGGTATGCAAGCATCATATTGTGTTGGCCACAGAGGAGAAATTCTGGATGTTGTTGTCATTTCAAAGTAATTCCCAGGTCGCCAGAGGTGATAGCAACCTGAGGTTTAGGAAAACTTTCGAACTTGAAGCAGGGGGAAGATCCCTTTTCTGTGACATATATTATTAGCATTCAACCTTCAGCGATCAATATGGAACTAAAAAAGCACATCCCAGTATACAGCATGATTCCCAAAGCTCTTATAACACCCGAACCTCTGATATTGATGGTTAGCTCAAGATATTTGTACCGAATAGTTTTGTTTCCTTGGTAAGACTTGATATTGGCATGATATCTTACAGATGCCAACTTCTGATATTAGAAAAAATTTACACCCTTATATAAGTAGACAAAAGCTATCGGTCAATCATGGGCAAGTCTTATCAAACTTTCGTGATATGTTTAACCAGAGCCAAATACTAATACATGATGCCTTCTAGTAAAGTGGGAAATCGATTTAGAAAATTTGTCACTTACTGTCTCCGCACCTTGAGAATGAAAACTATACATACGCCCTATACAGAAGTCACTGCGTTGGATAAACTGTCGAGGTTATAAAACCTGTGTTTGATATCATTTTGTTGGAATAAGCAAACCCCGTGACATATCCTAAATGCGACACGCCCCCATCAATCATTAACGGCACAGCGCGCTCGTGGAAGGAAATCATGCTTGAATAGCCGCCATCAGGATGGACACAGCAATGTGTACATAGTATATATGCCTCACTGCCAAATGTCAAAATCCTGAAATCTGGCCCGCTGATACCTCAAGGTGATAATGTTTTTCACTAATATCCACCCCAGGATTTATGTGTTGCGGGCCATCTTAATTTTGAACACCTTCTACATTGCCGTTACTGCTATATCGGGTGGCGTGTTTATCTTCCAGCCGGCGGTGGAGCTGGGCATTGGATGCGGCACGATCATCCACCACACTTTGTCGTGAGCGAATTCTATTTTCTCTATATCGGATATCTTATTCACTCTGTTCTTGATCATTCCCTGACCAACAATACAGTTTATTTCGTCTCAGATACTTTTTGGGGGTTTATGATCTTGTTATTACTTTGCTAGAAACCGCAGGTGGGAAGCAATCAATTGTCATAACGTCTTAAAATTTGCTTACCTCGGGCCACTTGCTAGCGTGGTCCTTCATATTCATTACATATTTTCGTTTCTTCCACTATTTCGAGCAACTCTCTGATATTCAAACAATGTGGATATTCCTCGTGTGCATGCTTCAGATTTCGCTATCGTTGAGCTGCATGTTCCGCTTCTCAGCTCACATAATAACATGTGGGAGGGCACTCCTCCAACCCTTTGACCTCCTGTCGGGTTGCAATGGACAACCTCGCTGGTTATCGTGGCATGAGATCTTGTTAGGTAGATCTATTTGGCGATCTCCTTCGAGGTGATAAAGTTACGTAGTAATCATTTTCTTATCTCACTAATGAAGTTTCCTCAGAGAATCAAAACGAATCAAAATATTTCGAGCAATTGTAGCCATATTTTGCTTTCTCGGACTGCTCATAGTTTCAATGTTGTCAATTATTGTATATCCGCTCTCTGGATCTGGAGCACAATCTGTTCTGGAATTTCGCGGGGATTATGTGCCTCTTTTTTACTCGAGTTTTAACATTGTCGCCGTGAGCACATATCAGCTTGAACGATGGCCGCTTTTAATATCAATTAATATGTTTGTGCAGGTGTATACATTTAATCTAGGCAATTTATCTCAAATCACGTCTTCCTTCAATGCCACAAGCCTCTTTTACTCTAGTATTAAACGTGCGCCTATACATTTACTCAGATAATACATAATCTAAGGTCTTAGCAGAGGCATTTACAAGCACTCCATTATGCGAACTTACAGGAATAGCTGGCACTGCTGACGCTTCCAATCGCTTTCAAATAGGTCGTCTGTGCCCGTATGCAATTGCAGATGAGATTACCGTTTTATCTGACTCCTTGCTTATAACGATTGATTTTTCTTTACTACAATCACAATCGACAGCTCCACCACCTCAGGTAGTCATATATGTAGGACAGAGCAATGACTTTCGCGATATCGTGAATTATGCGCAACCGGTGTTACTTCTCCCAAACTCGCGTCTCTGTGGTATTGCGGTTCCCAAAATGAGGTGGCTCAATGCCAATGCTGCCTTGGCTGAGATTGGCACTTCCAGCGTGAGTAATCCAGTCTCAAGTTGTGCTGGAAAGAATAAAATTTCTGATCATGGACACAGCCATTAAAAAAAATCGTTGCCTACGATGTTGTCTCATTAGTTCCAGATCCTACACTTTCATTAGGGGGCTTCACAAATAAAGGCAGTCTTCGTATTTTTTTGAATACCCTGGAAGACACCGGGCATGACGTTCCGATTGTCCAAGACGCCAGCAGCAATTCTATAATGAGTGGCATTGCCGCTGTTGGAGGTGTTTGGACTTTCGTAAATGGTGCATTTGCCATCGTCTTTGGAAGTAGCCTCCTATTAATCTTATTCGGCAAGTATTGTCATACTATCATATGGAAAAATTATTAACCTTCTCTATGTGTATGTAGGGATTAAACCCCTTTCTGTCTTCGGTCTCGTTCATATATTCCGGAGAGATCGCATGCGTCAAGTATGGCAAGAAGATTATCCTCTTCTTGCACAGGAAATAAATGCGACGACCAGCCATAAAGGACTTTTATTATTTCTCAGTGATCGTCTACTCGATCTACAGCCATTTATACAGAACGACGTTGAGAATGGCCCTAGTACCGACGAGGGTCAGATATTACAAGATAATTCCCAGGAAGGATCAGCTTCAGGAGATTTTCATGTAGCAACAGGGGATGTTATCGACATCTCACGTACATTATCTCGTCAAAGTTCTATAACAAACGAACTTGATGTGGAGACGGAAAATCGCGAAGATGTGCCCTTGACTAAGTATGTAGTTCGTCATCCCCTGCTGTAGCTTAGTATCTACCGAGTATCTACATAGCCAACTCGCCTGTACGTGTCAAACAGGCACGTTCGCCTCTTTGACGCGGACCCGCATTCACTTATAACTGTACTGTATTTCTACTACATACTAAATAGAGAAATTATATGTAGTAAAACATCGGCAATTCTTTATGTGTTATAATAAATTTCTCTGTTATCTTATCTCTATCTCTCCGTCCGTGGAAGACATGTCATCTCAGTTATTCATGCCTCGGTCGATGGTTACGTCTTCAGCATGAGCTCAGACGTTGGTCAGATCACGTCCCATTACCTAACAGCTTGCCGTGTACCATCTCCAGGTGCACGCCACGTTTTCTCCTCTAGGCGTCCCCTTTGCCTAGGCGCTGGTCACATCCCCTGCACCCTCCTCACCCAAGAAGTACTCTGGCAGCACATACGCCAGCTTCTTTCGGTCCTCCGGCTTCTGCTGCACGCTGCGCGGCATGATGCTGAACTTCATCGTCCCTACCTCCTCCAGGAACACTGACGCATCGTCGCCCGTGATCGCCGTGTGCAGGTCGTCGAGGATGGTGGCGGCGACGAGGCGCGACGTGTCCGCATTCGCCTTGAGGGTCTTGAACACCTCCGCGGCGGTGACAGCCTCGGCTTGTGGCCGCCAGGAGTCGTAGTCCGTCGCGGTGGCGATGAGGGCGTAGCTATAGGCAGAGGGTGAGATGGGATTGGGAAGGGAGGGGGGAGGAGAAACGTACCTGAGCTCCGCCTCACGCGCGAGCTTCGCCTCTGGGAGCACGCTCATGTTGATTAGGTCGCCGCCCCACTGGCGGTACATCACGCTCTCCGCCCTCGTCGAGAACTGCGGGCCCTCCATGCACACGATCGTCTTTCCCGTATGTAACTTCACGCCCCTCCCCTCCTTCTCCAGCGCCTTCCTCACCCGCTCCTCCAGCCAGCTCACAAACTTCCCGCTAAACGGGTCCCCGAACATCGCGTGCGCAACGACGCTCGTGCCCTCGAAGAAAGAGGCGGGGCGGATGCCCTTCGTGCGGTCGATGATTTGGGAAGGAAGGGCGAAGGAACCCGGGGCGATCTCTTCGCGCAGGGAACCGACAGCGGAGAAAGCGACGATGGCGCGCACGCCGAGAGCCTTGAGCGCGGCGATATTGGCGCGCGCGGGGACTGTGGATGGGTGGATAGTGTGCCCTGTACCATGCCGTGCGAGGAAGGCGACGTATTTGCCAGAGGGGAGGGCGGCGATGGTGATGGGCGAGCTAGGGAAACCCCAAGGCGTTTCGGGGTTGACATGCTTCCTGCATTTGA
>JASFDF010000652.1:0-13727 GCA_036937115.1 Nidularia sp. FH-822889 | reverse complement strand
GCGCATATCTCAATCTCTGCATCGGCCTGGGCAATCTGCCGCTTGGGCTTCTAGTGTGCAATCTACCCCGCCGCATCTAGCATCTATCTATCTATCATGATTCACGTACGTATCGTGCCTTCCCTTCCTTCCCTTCCTGCCTCCTTCCTAAAAATATGCAGGGGGGCTTAGGGGAATGAGCAGGATGGGAGGGCTCGTGACACGCCCAAGCACAACACCTTCCAAGGAGGGACTGTCCACACTTTATTACTTCCCCTTCGAGCACCCTTCACCCTCCGTCTTCTGCGGCGTCTTTCTTTCCGCCTTGGTCTTCTGCAATCTGTATCTCAAGGCATGGAGATCGTCAATCGTCGAAAAGTAAAAATACGCAGGTACCTCTCTCCTGATTACGATTCATTTTACCTGAATTGGTGACAGCCAAGGCACCTTCCCTTCCGTCAAGTCAAGATTCGAGAAGAAGATGGGGCTTACTGCCGCCGCACAACAAACACATACGTACGTATGCTTGTTCGTTATTCGTCTTCCCTCCCCCCCCCCTGATTTTTAGTGAATCAGGATCGCGGTTACATATTAGCCACCTACCCTCCCGCCGGCCGCTGGGTTTGTTTTTGTTCGTCGTCGAAATTGCCGCGGCGTTCTTCTGGGAACGCTTCCCAATAAGTACGTTAATTATGGACGGCAGCATGGTGTATGCGGGACCCCGATAGAGAGAGGGGAGGCTCAGCAACATCCTATTCTTCGCTGTGGTGGAGGACGTCTACCCCTGGACCCTGAATGGAACCTTCGAAGCGCAGGGCAACTTACCCCGCGCGCCCCGCTGGGATGACGTTGTTGCTTGAACCTAGAAGGCGCTGGACGACAATAAACGATAATCTTCCGAGGCTCGAGCGGCTACCTACCCTAGCCAGAAAACTATAACCCCTATCACGCCGACACCAAGGATTCGGCACGCCAGCAGTACGGGGCGTAAGTACCCTGCGTTTGGGCTCCTCTCGACGAGTGCGTTGGGTGGATCTCATGGTCATGATTGACTATTAGGCTGGGCTCGAGAGGTCGGACAGCGATGTCACGGAGAGGAGACGATCATTCACCTAATCTGCCTGCCATACTTGGACTTGTGAATGCTTGCGGATCATGGAGGATCGACAGGGCTCGCTCGGGGTGGTTCAGGACGGTTCCCAACATATTATCGCCAAGCACAGGAGGACTTAGCGACTAAATCACCGAAATACTCGTGCCTTCGAGTCCGAATTGTCGCTCCTTACACCGACGATGACGTTATCCCTTGTTGCAACTCGTTCCGAACGCGCTTTATGTCCGTGCTGGGATAGCCTTGGCTTCTTGATGCGCTAACCTTCCGAGCTTCTTTCTAGCGGCGCTGATAGCTAAAATGGGTGTATATCTTCCGTCCTTCTAATATGTTGTGACTGTTGAACTGCGCAGGGTACACTTGCGATGTCATTCATCGGGCGCCCCCAGGACATTGCCACCAGTCGCCAGCACACCGGCGGCAGAAATATTACGCTCGTCGGGGGTGGAAGCCGGTATCGATAGCATGCGTTGTGTACTATACCTCTGCATCAACAGGTCTCACAGGCTGAAGGCGGATCTCTGGTCACTCCATCGCTCGTCCTCGGTGTATCAACGTTCTGTCGGAGTTTCTTGCCTTTGGATACTGCTCAAGTCTTATAAGATGGCTTGGGAAAGCTAAAGGCGTCTATATGTATGTGGACCATGGGTTGGCGCGGTCTTGAGGTTGCTCTGTTACGAGTGATCCCTTCATCTCAGTTCTGCCACGATGGCAGTCCAGCGAAGGTGTCCCTGGGCGTACAGACCGCGAGTTCGAGACGCTCTATCAAATCGTGAGACCGGAATATCCGCACCCCCGCATGCATTCATTTGTAGCTCTCACCCTTTCTTCATAATCATTTATAACTCTCGTAACATCTCGGGGACTTTACGGAGGATCTTTTGTCTATTGGCAAGAAATCTGGATATCCTGAAATGCGTGTTCGTGGTATCTCTTCTGTCTAGAGCCGCCGCCAATTACAGCTCATTCTAGTATCTGCGCATCCGTCCACACTGTTCCCACTGCATCCAGTGAGACGCTCTTACTAGCGTGTCTTTCATCTGTGTCCTCGCATCGCTATGAATGACATGTGAAGCCATCTTTCAGTCGCTATGCTCCAACGGACGCCGACTCTTATTATTGTGATATCGCTTAAAAATGCACCGCAGTCGACATAGCTCTCAGTTGCTCTCTCTCTCTTGTGTCATGCCGCTCAAATTATTATTCTGGAAGCGCGCTTCGCGAGATGAGTCTCAAATGTAATATGCGCTGTCCAAAACAGGCTTGACAGTCCTATCCGTTGATATTTCTCACCTTGCGTGTTACCACTGGGGTTTGCTCCCAATCTTGGCACTTGATGGTCTGTCACTCCTGGGATGTCAATTGATTCAAGGCTCGAATTTCTTTTGCATATTCTACCTTCTAATTCATTACGGCCTAACATGCACCGCAACATCGGGAAATATGGCTTGAGACAACGCTTACGGCTGCATAGCACTATCATTGTGTCACTGTTAGGGAAGCTTCATTGACCAAGTCTGACTCTTCCGTCAACGGAAGTGAATGTCCGTGTTCCTGTTCTCGTGGTTTTCTGGGGGTACTGTTCTTTTCTAGTTCTTCTCAGGGCATGCGCGGTTCTCGATTTCTCCGCAGAAGCGCAGTAACTGAGAAAAGACATGGTACAGTGCGTATCGCTGTGCCGCAAGGAAGTCGTCATTCAATGCGCATCCGAGTCGGCCATTGCGGATTGATGAGCTTTTTTCTGAGCGGTTGATACATAGCAGCAATCTACACACCAGTGGCACTCCCTCGCGAGCAGGCGGAGTGAGTTATCTCTCAAACTGCGTGGCGGTGCTATTTTGTGTTTCTCGAGGTTCTCACCCACACCGACCAATCCCATGCACGGGTTGACATACGATGACCGCCGATTGGAGTACTGCGGTCTCATTGTCTGCTTTTTCAGGTTCCCATCTTTCTTCATTTTTGGGCTGCAGGCCTTGACCATTGGGATTTCTAGTCGGTGCTCCTACCGCCTGCGCAGCGACTTAAGCCCGTGCTGTGTGAAGTTAAGATTTCGGTTCTTAATCTTGACAAGCATCGAGCACACCATAATCCTCGAGGGTGTCCTGACGACACTTGTCGGCTGACCTTGCAAGCGCAAGCCCTCGCTCGTGTATGAAAGACCCCGAGCCAATGACGTTACATGATTCGACCTTGGCGTCCTGTGGGTGAGCATTTTTAGGCATTTTTCACACTCGCATGGAAGTATTGTCAACTTGTCGAGAATACTCTTACCGGTCAAACTATCCCATTTCTAAATAGGCAACACTGAGCGTCGTGTTTGGGATCGAGTTCTGAGCATGGATCAAATCGTGCGTACTGATTTTCTTTCACCTTACGAGCTGCTCGGATGCTCTTGAGTGATTATTTCAAATTTATTTCCTTTCAGATGAAAACCTAACACTGCATTCAAGACATTACAACTGTCTCTTCTTTGCTAGCAATGTATGATATACCCATCCGATATCATAGGTGCGTGTGTGGTACTAATATCTAATTTCGCTCTTACCATTCTACGCCTTCATATCATCATATGATTGTAGGCGATCCACAACATTCATGGCAATTCATGAATCGGAACTCGAATTGATGAATTGATGGTGTGAAGCTATGGTATGCGTCGATATACTTAACGAGATCTAACAGCTTTTCCGTGAGTGTCAAACTTTTTCTCATTTTAGAAATTGCGAATGTATGTTGCAGCGAGCCTATAAGTGATACCGCAAAGATACGAACAGCAGAGAAGGTGTAAAGTCCTTTCGACCTGGTACAATCTCTTTGACTGTATCGAGCTTAGTCTTTCGCCTGTTCTGGTATCTTCCCGAAAATGTAACGTTCTCTCCAACTGGTGGGAATGTCTTCATTAGGGCTGCGATTCAACATAAGCTTCTAATCGGGCTTCCTTTTTCCCAGAACCACGCGAGACATTTACACGTCTCTCGAGTATCGTATCTACTTCCCTCGCCATATCTCTTTGATATCGCTCTATGCAAGAGGCAGTGGTTCTTGAGCTGCCGACCATCTGCGCTAGACACGGACGGGTACGCTCACATTTTAATAGGTCGGTTGCCTTAATCAGTCGCGTCCCGGCGTTTCCGCATAACAGTCAAAATCTCTCGGTGTCTTCTGGCAAAGATCACGTAAGGACTACGCAAGTATATTTATATTTGAACATCAATCGTGTTGCAATACTTAATTTAGCAAAATGCTACTGAGTCTAACCTGTATAACCATACTTGTGAAGATGTCCTTTATTCAAGTGTCTGGTAAAGCTTTCATCGCAGTAATGGAGGCAACACATCGTACATCTGAGTCCTTTCCTTAAGTTTTTACGTTTACTTCTTTTAATTTAATTTGTACATCGTTGCTGATTTCCTTCCAGTTTGCGCTTGTAGTTTTGTTCATTAAATGTTATTTCGACACCGGGATATTTGCCTTGTTTGGACTACATACCGGGCTTCAGCTTTGAAGACAGGATATATTTTCTTTCCGCATTCTATTGTTTGTACCTTGTGCAGCCAGATTTCTCCCGATGCAGGGTGCTACAATTCCGAGATTATCTTTACTCCGATGTTAAATTTGCATGCTCCATAAGCGTGGCGAAGTACGCATGGTCATGTACCATGGATTCCGTGTAAGTTTAGGAATATCAGAACAGTTTCCCGGAGGCGGGTTATTTTATGACGGCAGCCATGAAAAAGTGACTCGTTCACACCAGCGTGGGGGATCCGACACTTGTTCCAGTTACCGTCACCTTTAAATTCCCTACCGTATTCAGCTTTTGTAGAACATCGGAGACGGCTTGTGCTATATCGATAACCGCAGTCGCTCCTTCCGTATGCCGATTTAAAATGTATTTGCAGAATCTAGTTCTCTGGAATAAAGGAGAATAGTTATAAAATTTGAGGCTCTAGTGGTCCGGACGCTTAGAGATGGCACACATGAGAAGGACTCATCTCTATTGCATTTTCGGTTAAACGGTAACCTGGCAAACTTAGGAGAGTACTAATAACGGGAAAGCATATGGAGCAGCTTCCGATAACGTATTTGTGGGACAGGAGATATCGCCAGATACCTGGCGCCACTGGGAAGAGGCGATAGAAGAAATGAAAGCGTATTTAGAAAATACGCAGCTCACCGAAGTTGAATTTTCTGGGACCAACAAGATCCATCACAGGAGAAATTGGGCTAAGGAATAGAAGTCCAATGTAATGGCTTGAATAATTGTAATGGAATCCAGAAACGACGTACTGAAGTGGACAGCTAGAGAAGAGGCTCACTGACTAAAGGTTAATTAAAGCTCCAGCAAAGCTAATGACTTGTGATCACCGCATCTCCAGAAACATTCAAAGACTGCTTGGATGTGAACGACTGGTTCATTGCAGGGAAAGTGATGCGTGTCAATCGCACCTTCAAGATCGTTTCTGGTCCACATGGTCGAAACCAGCTTGCAAAGCGCGGGTTTGTATGGGTTCATTACAACATCATCCAAGAGTCCCTTCCGATTCCTTGGGTTAGAATACCGAAGTTTGCCTAGCATTGGCAAGTTCTACCGTTCCCAATTGTGCTTATCACTGAACGGACGCCTTGGTAAACCTATCCAATGGTTTGGGCTTGTAGTCCTGCAAGAACCAAAGTTTTTGTCCGTCATCACATTGCAGCAGCTTCTGGAGCTGTATATTAATTACCACTGTGACTTCAATACTCGACCCATGGTTCATCAACTTATAGATGGTAATTTCCGCTTCTCTATGTCGAATACTACAAGGAATTTGTCCGAGCAACCCGAAAATATATTAACGAAGTTAGCAAAGGTGCCTAGATAAATATAGCATTGCACAGTGCACATACCGGCCACAACGTTAGGAGCAAGCTCGGCAAGTTCTCTATCACACTAGATAGTTCGGCCCCCGAAGAATTCGAAGCATCGAGAGTTCGCCGTTCGAGATTGAGCTAAATGACCTCGCCTGCTGAAAATATGTATCTTGATCGCATTCATAATAATATTGCATCATTGGACAGACGTCTTGTGCCTACGGCATCTTGTCCACCAAACATGAAATTTTCGTATAGACTACGCAATGCACAGTTGGCCGAGGCCGCGTTTGCAAAGCCGTGTGAGAGGCCGCTGCACCCCAACCGCCGAGAAGAGGTCCTGATTCCTCAAGCTGACCGAAAAAGTGAATCGCTATCAGCGCACATGAAGATAGCAACACTTTGATTGACACCTACTCGGGAAAGGTGATGTCCAGAAAGGGTAGGAACTGCATGGCATTTTTCACCGATGCCTCGTAGATTAAATATGAACGACATGCCTTTCGTACAATCTCGCTTTTCTATCGGAAATCTCGTAACGACATTCCCAGAAAATAGCAAGACACGAGGCTTTAGAGGAGCGAAAACCTGAGCACAGTCGTCCATGCCGTAAACTTGACTCCACCAAAAAGGAAAGATGCGATAGTATGTGTGTGGCCTTGCTTGGTTCGGAAGCTCGAACTGACAAGAAGCTGCTTAAGCACATGTATGTTACCGTGAACTGGGAATTCCCCTCCACAACAGTGGATATGCATGTGTATCAAAAAATCGTGCTGGAGTGTAAGTCTCTATTACAACCAGGAAGACACGGTGATAGCAAACATACGCTCCAAGGGCCGATCATGACTGATGACGATGAAGACAGTCTGTTTTGTGAAATAAGCAACTTCAAAAAGTTCAAGAAGAAAACGAACTTGTTTGTTGTAAGGGTCATTATCGAGATATGCCTATCTTTTTTTATCGAGCGGAGTGGGCGAGTTAACTGAAATCGATGGTTTAATTTGGACAAAGAAGATCCTCAACTCACTTAATAGCAGTAAACCATAAGCTTCGATTTTGAGAAGGTAGGTTTGAGGGTGCGCTAAATTACCGGATAATGGAGATCAGGAGGTACTAGTCAGATAAAGGATTAGAGAATAAAGAAAATACCTGGTTGCGAACGCGGGTCCGAATACAAGACGACAATCCCGAGAAAAAGCGTGACGACGATTGACAGGTCACCTTGTAAAAAGTAGGCGAGGAGATAACGTCGTTCCTTCTTACGCTGTGTCGCGAGAACCTCCAATAGTATTTCGTGAGTGTTTTCGCGTTCACTAGTCACAGATAACCTGAGGTGGGAGTGCGAAATATCATCCTTCTGATAAGTTGGGCATTTCTCTCTGGTTGGACGGCGGAGTTGAAATAAACTAATGAGCAGTGGGAGTGCACGAATGCGGGTGCGGTTTGAAGTTACCGCCTCAAGAACCTTATAACACTGCTGTACCTCTTTTTTTTGAACCGACGGCGGTGTCATCAATGGTGGACATAACTAGATGTCGCTTGGTAACTGCTATAATTGAATCTTTGTCGAAGACAGTGATCCATGGATCATCAAATGAGCTCACCACTAAGTAGGACAGTTGGGAGGGTCCCGACCAAATGGTTATAGTCGCATGTTGCTATCATCCTTTGAATATTGGGGGTATGCATGATGACAGAACTTTGCGAGTCTATCTCCTACCATAACGCTTAACAGTACTGTATTCAGTCCAATAAAAACTCACGAAGTAGAGCGACCAATCAACAAGAGCACTACCTGGTGCCAACAGAACATCTAATGACAAGGAATCGTGCGAGCTACTAGAAGATTATGGAATAGAAGGTATCTGAGATCAAGTCACGGGAGTTGCATGGAAGTCCCGACTACTGGGTGATTGCGGGGTATGGTGCCCGGACCATAATCGCGGAGATTGAACGGTTGAAGTGAAAGTTCATAATAAGCCCTCAGTCCACAGGAGCCCATTGCTGTGGTCTATAAGGCTCTCCTAGGCAGGTTACTTAACAATGGCTGAATGGTAGTAGCAAGCATCTCCGTTCTCATGAGCCGCCATATCAGAAACTGGAAGCAATCTAAAGCGGTATATTGAAGGTCCTATGACTCGATTTTATTCCTATAGAGAACGTTCAATGAGAAGCCATCGAGAACTGCTTACGTCCTGAACGAGATCAACGCCAATGAATTATTGTGACAGTCCCGAGTATGCTCGAGCACACATGATATATCTATGCAAAATCCATCAGTATCGACGCCGGAGACCTGTTTTGATAATGTCAGATAGATGTCACTAATTGCGAGTCGGAGGTAGCATCTACGGTGGATCATCGCGAGCCTAGTGGTTATCTTTGGGTAACATCCCAGCTTGCGAAATTTTTGACATGTTAACGGTGGGCTCTCCGCATACGGGCCGTACGTGTAGGTGCACCGTGCGGCCGAGGTATGGTTGAAACGACGATCGTGGAGAAACAGGTTTATTTTCCCTTGTTCTGCTATGAAAAACAACACCGTTAGCAACAATGTCCATTTGGCTCCTCGGGATATGAATCAGCGCCGAGCCTATTTTCAAGGTGGATGAATCAAAGGTCGAGGGAATGTCTGAAAAACGTCATATCAGTTATTAAGGTCAACATATTTCCATTTCGCTGCTTACTTGCCGGGGCCGTTTGAGGACAGAGGACTGAACATTGCCACATGCTTACCATGTCGATTGTACCTAAGATACTGTCGAAAGACGCTGTGCACGCGGGTCGGACCATCGTATAGGGGTGTAAGCACTGTTATCCTTCGAGCCAAAAACGACAGGCCGGGCGCATAGGACGGTTCCAAACTCTCGTATTGATCTCAGGAAATAAGCCGAGAGCAGCGTCTGTCTAATAATAGACGACTCACATATGTCGTATTTTTGAAGTTGCGCCAACAGGTGCGAACCCAGTGCGCTGGGTGGCCGGAGACAAAAGAGGCAGCATGGCGTCCGTATAGGAGAATCATGATAAAGGTACCGTTTTTTGAGCAGAATATAGTGAAGATCGTCCCGAGATAGCGGACGACGAGAGACATGAGATGAATTTCGGGTTGAATACGAAGCTACTTTGCTCTGTGGTATGCAGCTTCGATGTTCGAAGCGGGGGCTGTTCCTGGATGAATTTGTTGGTTAGGACGTGTCATATCCAGCGAAAAATTAGGCTGGCCATGAGCGCGATTAGATGGTTGGAGTAACTGAGGAAAAACTATCGACAGGCTGAGCATCTAATCAGAACGGCATGGTGTGGTGGGAGAAAGGTGCCGCCGCTGTGAGACGGGAGAGGGAATTGGCCGTGGTGAGGCGGCGGGTGACAGCGAGCTCAGCAGCCCCGATATCGAGAAGAGGTCGATGTCGACGACGACGACAAGGTGCTCTTTACCCCACTTGATGATCGATCCGGCTGAGTTACAATGGTGCAGTTGGCACATGACTCAGCGTTCATTCTCTTTTCATCGACGCCTCCGACATATCACAACAGTTGGCGGCGCATTCCTCAAACTCGAGTGTGGGTCTTCTCACAATCGTTTGAGCTGCCATCGTGTTATCAAGATTCTATCGATAGCCTCCGAATCTTCCTTCCTTACCCGTGGAATATTTTCGTGAACGTGGAATCTCTCTACTTTTCAGATATCTTGTCTCTTGCTTCTCTTGATTCTCAGCTCGAACTAAACTTGGGTTCTCTGTTCACAACTCCTCCTCCTCTGCACCACGCGCTCGTAGAAAGTCCCTCGGCCATCCCATCAAAGGGGGCCAATCTACCATACACGTGAGTCAACGCGTTTCTTGTTTTAAAGCTTTCTGCGGGTATCCTGCATCTCTGGCTGCTTTAAGCATCCTTTACGCCAAGAGCCATCCATCAACCTGGCTTCCTTCGATTACCAGCGTCTTTCAGGCTACCCTAGTCGTGGTACAATGTCGCCGTCACCCTTTGCCTATTCGCCCTATTACGCCCCCCCCCCTCCTCCATCACAACACTTTACATCACTCCCATATCCTGAGCACTTACATATTCCCCACCACCAGGACTACGCCATGTCGCATCACGACCAGTCAATGTCCCAGTCGATGCAGCCGCCCCCGTCGCCGTCGATCCCGATCGACCCGGCCCTTGCGCTTTACCCACCCTACTACTCCAGCTACCAGCAGCAGCCCCAGCATCTTCCCCAGCACCTCTCTCTCCCGCCAAACTACTCCTCGCCCTCATCCCAAGGCTCCGATACAATCGGAACACCCCCAACAGAACACATGTACCCGTCCTCCTCCAATCTGAACGGAAAACGCCCGGCGTCGTCGATTTCCAACGCGACGAGCGACAGCAGGAAGAAAGCACGGAAGGGCGATGAGTCGGAACCGCAGAGTCCAGTGGCAGAGAAGGAGGAGGCAAAGGCCAAGCCTACCCGGGGCTCACGGTCAGTCGTCACATTTACGTCTTTGAGTTCCGCCTAACCTTGCTCGACAGTGCCTGCACCGTCTGCCGGCGCTTGAAGATGAAATGCGTTGGCGCAGAGCAGGGCCCGCCCTGCAAGCGCTGCCTAACCGGAAACCACGAATGCATCTTCGAGGAGTCTAATCGCGGCAAGCGCTCATCTAAGTAAGACAGTCACGACCACTTCTACCGTCCGGTGCTAAACACACGTAGCAGGAAGCATGAACTTCTTACCCGGTCCCTGAGGAAAATGGAACGCACCCTCGACACCGTGCTCCGGTCGATTGGCAATCCCAGCATAGCGTCTGGCATGTTGTCCCGCTCGCCCTCACCCTCCACCTCCGCACAACACACCACCACCCAGGCGCTGCTCGGCGGCTCCCCATCCCCGCCCCCTCAGGCCTCGTCTTTCCAGCAACAACACCAGCCACCTGGGTCTCCGAAGTTGCACTCCCTGCCAGACAACTCCTTGAACCCGCTCGGCCTTCTCGCTGAGGCGAGTCTGGCTAATCGCCGCGCGCAGGCATCTTACCCCAGTGCACTGGTCGCACGAGCTTCGGAGTCAGACGATCAGCCCAAAGTGGGCGTCGCGAGCGATAATTATTTCAAGCCTGGTCAGTTCTTTCTTCTCTTGGTACCCCTTACGAGATAGACTAAGCAAGGCTTTTATTATAGGCCCAATGACTATTTTGCCTCTCCGCAGATTATATATAGAACGCCAAATTCAGCCTGAGATGCTGAGTTTTGTGTCAACGGAAGAAGTTGTAGCTTTATTCAATATGTATGTTTTGCTCTCCTCCTAACAGGATTTCGACTCACGGTTTTTTTGTCTGTCTAGTTATTTCGACCATATCAATGTAAGCCTCCACAGCGGTGCCTTTTAAATGCAACATGGGCTGATTTGTTAGTACAGATGCACTGTAATCTCTTGGATAGGAACTTCCATACTCCCTCTCTTGTCTGTTCCCGGTCACCCTTCCTGTTGACGACCAGTAAGTCCTTACTTCCGCCAGATTAAACCCATACTAATTCCGCCTTCAGTTTGTTCGATTGCGAGCAAATTCTATACCGCAAAACCGGATCTCCACTCCCAACTCACCGAACTTGCGAAGAAACTCGCATTCAGCGTACCTGCGAAGGGATATAAATCGGTGGAGATAGTGCAAGCGTATCTCCTCCTTGCCTTATGGGGCTGTGGTGCGGTCGAGCGATATGAGCAAGACAAGACCTGGCTTCTCTTAGGCATGGCTATTAGGTGGGGTTCACGATCTATTCCTCATCAGATGACAAAACTGAAGCCGCTTGTGACTAGAATGGCAACTGACTTGAACTTGCATCGCAAGACGGCTGTAACAAGCCATGATACACACGAAGGCAAGGCTCGTGACCACGAAGTCCATAACCGGGAGCGGACGTGGATCCTGTGCTTCTGCTTGGATCGAAGCTTCAGTGCGCAGATGGGAAAACCGCATTCTATCAAGGAAGAGTAAGTCCCAGGTAGTGATTATTTGAAGACGGTGACGTTCTAACATGTGATTAGTCATATCATTCGTCATGCTACGGATTGGTGCCACTCCTCTACTGCTATTGCCTCAGACCCCTCTTTGGCTGCATATGTGGTATGTCGTAACACCGCTGAAATACACGCCACTGTGTCTAATTTTTCATGCTGTGCAGGAGTTGCAGCGGATACTTTCGAGAAGTCTCGACTTTTTGTACTCGGGCACTGACTCGGCATCCGGTCTGCAAGTGAACTGCGACTACCTATTGGTCATCAAGACTTTTGAGACACAAATTCTCGCGTGGAGAACAGAGTGGTTCGTACATCGTGCATGGGAGGGTAGGTATCTTTTTACTCGCGGTAGATCGTGCAACTCACGCAACCTGAAATGTCCAGGCGAATCGCATGCCGTTACCGAGTACAAGACGCTCATATCGCAGTTCTATTTCCACTATGCGATGCTTGTGCTCAATTCCTTTGGGCTGCAAAACGCATTGGAGCGCTCGCCGATGGACATTGGACACTTCTTCGCCCGTGTGCATTCTTCTGCAATTGCTTGCGCGACTCTTGTTCGCGATCAACTCGGTCCTAGCGGGTTCATGAAATATTCTCCCGATTCACACTTCGTCCAGACTTCCTATGCTGTTTTGAGCTTGTTGAAGGTAATGTCTAAATCCAGATCGACGCTTGTATTGTACCTAATACGTTCTTTTTTAGCTGGTTCGTCCCGAGTTTCAGGCATTCCTGGACAACGAGCAAAAAACCTTGTCATTGGTCAACGACGTCGCTGATGTCTTGGAAAATATTGCTGCCAATCATCTGCATACCCCTGCGCTTTACAGCGGTTTCCTTCGAGCACTCATCTCTGCCAAGCTTGAGGCGACAGCAGCTAACGGAGACGGCAAATCATCGTCGCCTCCACACGGAGACCACGAAGGTAACTTGTCGCAGAACGAGATGCCGCCGCCAAGTACTCTCAGTCACCAGCAGCACTACAACCAAGAACCATCTGGCCTCCTCAACGACTTCCAGTTTGAGGGTGAGATGGGCCCTGTTGCCGATATCTCCACATTCCCTCCTACCATGGCTCCCACTCCATCCGAGGACAACTTGAGCGGCCTTACCATGGAGAATATCCTGAGCACTGGCTTCTGGGATAGCATGCTTGTTCCTGGTAAGTTCTGCATTCAATTGATACACTTCTATTCATGATGTTGACTCTTCCTATCAGGATATAACAGTATGGATGGTTTGAGTGGTGGCTTTGTTTTTGGAGCTGGTGGTAGTGGCATGATCACTCCGCGCTTCGGGCCGTCACCTATGCAGTCTGGTAATAATACCCCCGACAGGGGAAGTATGCAGAACCTGCTCACACAGACGAGCATCAACGCTGCTTTCGACAATCAAATGAAATCAAAAGAGAGCATCAAGATTGACTCGTGACAGTGACTGCGGACTTTTCATCCACCCAAATTTCTTGTAGTTGTACTAAGCATGCGGTCTATCTTCCGTTTATTCGCTCACTATTATAGTATCTCTATGTTGTATGTGGAAACGTACAGTTATTACCCTTCATGCAGTACAGGCTCATAGTCATTACCACCATATCTTGCCATGCATACTACATACCTTATTGCCAATTAGAACAGAGTAGTAGCCCTGCCAATTAAAAGCGTTTAGGCCATCTTCCTTGCAGTTCCCGGTAGCAATTGAAATCCTTACACCAAGCAAATGTATTTTGAGCTTTGTAGGAAGGAGCGCCAAGTTAGTCTTAGCCACGTATACCGATGATCATCG
>JASFDF010000650.1:0-13741 GCA_036937115.1 Nidularia sp. FH-822889 | reverse complement strand
TAACCTCCAGAGAGCACAAAACTACATTTTTCAGGATTTTGTTTTCATATTCAAAACCTGTAGTATAGTGACTCTAACCCTACCAAGTTCTGTATGACTGTCCTGCAGAGTGGCTGAGTTATTGAGGAGCAATGGCTGAAATGTGTGGGAACTGTGATTACTTTTTGTGGCCATGAATACTAAGACGTGGTGACTCTCCGCATGTACGATAGTCATTTTAAATTCTGTAATGGTTGTGCTCGAACAGTTGGGTTGGGGGTGGTGATACGTGTCATGCTTGAAGTGTCAGATACGACACATAACTTGCTGGAAGCGATAACCAGTTCAACCAGCGCAAGCATAATTATCAGGGGGAGGTGAGTACTGCAAGACGAAGACCAGACCAGTATATGTTTGAATGAGTGAATAGGGTACGTTAAATAAATAAAGTATCGTAGCAAATGTATTCTGCTACTATACATCAGCGACTACCACAGTACGCGTAATTGTCGGCATATCCAGCGTCATTTTCTGATTGAAATCGTCCTACTCCAATGCAGCATGAATCTCAAATACGTGTAGAGCATAAAGAGAGACGAACCTGGACTTCGATCCTAGAGAGGTGATATTGATCGTCCGAGTCTTGACCGCGATCAGTCCTGTTCTTTGCTCGGCTGACGGAAGGTGGGTTAACAAAGCTTGTTGCCATCGCAAACTGTTTCTCCTTCAAGCTATCTCTGCCATTTAACCTTTCCAAGAGATTTGTTAAGCCAGTACAACAGTTCAAAGTGATAGTACATACATTGCAACTGAATATGTAGGGTCCAAAAATCAGAATTTGCTAGGAAATTCAATGAACGATCTACTCACAGAAAGTATTCGCATACAGTTTCGTGACATTGATGTGGAATGCCAACCTGTGGCAGAAAGATACATCGACTTGAATCAATTGTATGTATGCAGAACACATACCAGGTCAACTTCGTGGGTAGAGCGAAAAATGAGATAAGCAGAAGAGTCTGAATAAGTGTTACAAGGGCTCCGCGATGAATGACAAATTGTATGAGTGATTTGAGAATAGAATTGGTTCTAAGCATTGACAATATCAGTATGTCGACGCTAGGGAGTAAGATTTGTGAGACGTACCGATCCATTCCCGTTCGAGAAGATGTAAGGAAGAAGCACATGGCAATTGTTGCAGCGATATCAGTGACAGCACCAAATCCTTTTGCAAGTCCAAAGAAAATCTTGGATATGCAGAGTTCAGTTTGCTTCAAGCAACATAAAATATTACTTACGGAGAACATGCCGTTCCGGTTGGTAGACAAGACACCATGGTGGAATACATACATAGTGACCACGCATGCTAAAAAATTTCTATCAGCATTGAAGGGTGGAAGTCCCATATCCCTACATACCTACTCCTCCAACTAAATGGAAAGAGGTAAATTAGCTCCATTAGGGATGCAACGAGTTTCAACGCACCAAATGCCAAGATACCCAAGATTCCCTATTTCCATCATTAATGCACTTCTGTCGCCAAACAATTCTGCTTCGAAACTTACAATCAAACTAATGAAAATCCAGCTTCCTTTACCGAGACGTTTCACTGTCGATTGAAAATAAATAATCATAAAGCCATAATTGATTTTTTTGCTTTACCAATGATAAGTTGTTGAACAAAGTACATCTGCGAACTGCGAAAAGTCTCAGTTTAAAGGATCGCGATAAAGTGGGAGAGAAAAACATGTACATGAATGTAATGATCGTTGAAATAAGACACTCGGCTGAGAGTTCACTAAAAGCGATATATGAGCCTAGTTCCCGAAAATATTTCGGAGACACTTACGGGGTTACAGAAGAGAGCGGCGCAAGCGATCCAAAGTGTGGTATCTGTCGAGAGAAATGTGCTGAATATCGAACGCATCCTCCCGAGCTTGAAGTTGCTAACCAAGTAATAGTAGATGGTCTCAGCCACAAGAGCAGAGGAGATCAAGTCAAGTATCCTATCAAGAGTTGAGAAGTGTTCAGATCAGGAATAAAAGTGCTCACAGCATGAAGAATGCCTGTCGAAAATACCGTTAAGACGACGCTTGCACACAATAGATTAAAACGCACCGTTATTTGAACGATAAGTCTGTCATTGCGATGGGGAAAATAGATATAAGCTTGGACTATTGTGATACCTCCTAGGCTTTTAAGAAGCAAGTCATTAACTTCCCTCTTGGAAGATGATTCTACACTCGTACAATAGTGAAATAACAAAACCTGTTCGAGGGATATTAGTGGTTGGATATCTTGACCGATAACAATAAAAATTTTAACACACACCCCAGTAGATGGGCGCAAAGAAGGATAGATCAATTCCTTCTGTGTCGGTGGAAGTCATGACGATAAAATGAGTATCCTAGGTGAAGGAAAATCCACTAGGTATGGTGTCGACGCCCTAGTTCAGGGGAAATATTCATGAAATGCCAGGAGTACAGATTATTCATCACCTACCGTCGGTGGGAGGAAGAAACTGGCTCGTCTCCATACATGTGTAGAGTTGAGAAAGTTTAATAGAAACCGCGCCTCGATGGAATTAATTGTTGACGATGGTTTGGGTAACACGAAGTTGTGAAGGAAACAGGATACAGTGACATGTCGATCATTGATGAGTTTGGATGTAAGTACGAGTGGCTATGTGCTAAATATGCTCCGCAGAAGTATTTTAGCCGGTCAGGAGCTATCTATCTGCAGAGAATGTCAACATTATTCATCAAATGTTCAAGCCACATATCAGCAAGGCCACGTTATATGTATGCAATAAGCGACTCATTATTTAACTGACCTCACGGATTGAGACCGAAAGCTGTGACGAATAGCTAACCCACATTCTCCTCCGTTCACTTGCTCTCGTATTCTGTTATTCAATGATTGTTAAGAGATAATTTAAAGGCATGCTATCGGAACAACAAACAGCCAAGTATAATAAGAAGAAAAAATATCGAAGTGTTACAAAGAGTACTTAAGCCTTTTAATAGTAGCTGATGGATTCAGGATGAAACTCAAATTGTTTTGGTTTGGACCTCAACGCTTCCAAGTACGTATCAAAATACTACTATTTCCTATTTTAATGATTAAATATTCCAAGGCTTTGAATATTCACAATTATGATCATACGCAGCAAAATTCCGTGCGAATTTCATGTTGGAGATTACCTTTCTTACTGTCGGTCATAGTAATGAGTAGCCTAGGCTCTACTCTTCGCTATGATTAATGGATAAGATCATCGGTGCTAATACGCTAGCGCATTATCAAGCTCATATATGTTTGAAGAGCTGTATAGCTTTGTACATTATGCCTGTTGAATATGTTACATAGGTGCCGATATTAACCTATCTGCGCGACACTCTGCGACAAGTTACGAGTAAAAAGGAGAGTTTACTGTTTGTGCCAAGGGAATGCATGATGAAAATGATTGCAAAATTTGCAGATATGTCGATCGTGGCACTCACAGAAGGTAGAACTTCTAATTACGAAGTCAAGGCTGAATCTTCTCTAATTTCCGTGGTTCGCATGCAAGCTACAGATATCTAATAAAAGCATGATTCTTGCGCAGCTGCGTTACAGATGACTACGTCTAGGTCAGTTTTACATACATATAAAACGAAGCTCAGACTTTATCATGCATGTTGAACGGCGGTACTGTGTCGTATATTTGGCTTAGGCAGCAATCACACGAGAAACCGATCACGCTATTGAAATCGTGACTTGAATCGGGCTGATTAAGTGCCCCGAAGGGGCTATTTATGTCGGGTATATACTTCTTTTGTGAGATGCCTTTTCAAGATGATCAGATTATATATCAAAGACGCAGGAGTGGTTGTGCTGCGATAAGATTTCGCGCCCCATCACCAAGCGCGAGATTGTGGGAATGTCTCAAGCTTGATGGCAGCTGGTGGCGGCAAATGGTGGAAGCTCGATTTCGCGCGCAATTCTCCGGTGGCACCCTGTTTCTTGCAACATTCAAAATTGACGTCGCTTGTAGAGAAAGAAGATGGGACCTTCGACTGCTCGTGGGCCATTCTCAGCCCATCTGCTGCCGCCCACCAGCAATAGCTCTGATCGCCGTGATACCACTCGACACATTTCTACTTTCCATTCTGATGCTCTTACTGTCTGCATTTTCCATTCCTATGAGTGGCTGTATTTGACGGTATGCTCAGATGCGGCTCTGGGATTTGGAAGCAGACGCATCTGCTGACCCAACAAGGCACTCTTCTTATCTCAAATACTATAAGGAGTTGTAAGTGGGCTCTGTAATGTGGAGGGAATAGCTGCAATTTGAATCGATCCAATGTATTCGCCGTAGATACCAAAGGCCAAGAATGTCAAGGTGACGTTAATAGCAAGTGAATCGCGCAAAGTTCGATTCAAGTGCCTTTCTCCAACTAAGAACACGATCTTCCTGAGATGAGCAGTATGGTGTGATGTGTTCTGCCTTGATGTTGTTCCTTGACCTCTGATTTCTACGCTCATTTCAGAAGGAAGAGGAGCTCATTACTTGTATAAATATGCTGAAGATTAACGCCAGAAGGCCCACGCTAGAAAAAAGTAGCAACAATCATAACCATGTCTCGAGTTCAAGCCCTTCGCCTTGGAAGTATTGCGCCTGACTTTGAGGCCGACACAACCGGAGGAAGAATCAAGTTCCATGACTGGTTGGGAGACTCCTGGGTAAACGATAACTGCCTCATGTTCCATATCTAAATGACTGCCGCTAATCCTGCATCGATTTTTTCAGGGAGTATTGTTCTCTCATCCAGGTGATTTCACTCCCGTTTGCACCACTGAACTGGGAGAGGTTGCCAGACGCTCCGATGATTTCGCCAAGCGCAATGTCAAAGTAATAGGAATTTCTGCCAATGGCCTTGATGATCACAATAAATGGGTCAAAGATATCAACGATTATGGAGGAAAGGTAGCTCCCACAGACGTGCAATTCCCAATTGTGAGGCTTATTCGTTGGACACTTCATGAATACACTGCTGAAGAGGATTTTGTGCTTTAAAGATTGCAGACCCAGACAGACAGATCTCGACTCTCTATGATATGCTTGACTACCAGGATGCAACTAATCGCGACAACAAGGGGCTACCTTTCACTGTCTGTGTTTCTCTATTTCCATTCAGTAACCATATAGACTGATATTGTTGGCAGGTTCGCACTGTTTTCGTGATTGATCCTAAGAAAGCCATTCGCTTGACACTCTCTTACCCCGCTTCTACTGGAAGGAATTTCGTAAATGAATATGTTCCACTCTTCTGCTTTTATATTCTAAAATTATTCATAGGACGAAATTATCCGAGTGATTGATTCGCTTCAACTTGGAGATAAACACCGCATTACGACACCTGTTAACTGGAATAGAGGTGAAGACGTAATTGTACACCCCGGAGTAAACAATGAGGAAGTGAAGACCCTTTTCCCTCAATATACGCAGCATTTAGTTAGTGTTTCTTCATGTCTAAGCTCCTGATGTTCCTTGGGAAGTACTGACATCAAGTTAAGCCCTATCTCAGGACCACGCCATTGGATGTTTAAAATGCCAGGGACCAGATAGTCTTGGATATAATAGGGAAACAGAAATTAAAATGTTCAATAGAAATATTAATGAGCATGAGGCCATTTTCTTTTCTTCAGATTTATCACTGAGTGTCTTGAAAATTCAAACTATGTTTTATGCACCAGTATTTTAAGAAATTAGTTTCCACTGGTTTCTCACTGCAACCCAGAGAACTGAGTAAAAACTATGAGAAATCCTGGAAACCAGAAAACTTGGAAACTTATGTCCAATTTTTTGGAAACCTGTTGGAGAGTAGGATGCAAAAACCTACAAGATGTAATTCACTTATTCTTTTATTATCTTCTGTCTTCTAAGTTTCGAGGTTTTCAGGTTTTCAGAAACCGGAACACTAGTGAAAACCGTTGAAAACCTGGAAGTTAATTTCCTAAAATGCTGATGTGTGGGTCACATCCCACATATTTCGCCAAAGATGGTGTACATCATTTGATTGACACAGGGTGGACTATTAAAATGAAATATTAATTGCGCACACACTGAATAATCAAAAGTAATTTGAATATCACATGTTAGACGAAAACATTGCATTATTGCGTGCTCCGGGACGTTGTTGGCTTGTGAAAGCAACAACAACAAGCAAGACAGCCTTTCAGAAGTGGGTGACGATCTGGAACCACATCTCGACTTGGCCAATGGGAGCCGCGGATTCCCTAAATCTGCCAGTGGAAGATGGAGAGCATAGATGTCGCGGGATCTGCACTTCGGAGACTGAAAGGAAGATGATTCTCTTTCGCAAGACGCTCGTGCTTAGCATGCCAATCTTTTAGAGCAGACAAGAATCTCAGAGTGCTACTCTTCGTGTTGGTGGAGGAGGGCTGCTGCTACACAAGAACACTGGTTTGTGGAAATGACGATGCAGTTATACTTCTCACTGGTAGAACTTGCTAGGACTTGGATCTGCCTTTAGGGTCGCTGCGCATGTCTGGTATAGCGGCCAGAGAAATTTCGACGCATTCCAAGATGGCGGGATCAGAGTTCTTCGATCATTCCTTTGCTTTGGGAGAGGGGTGTCGCATTAGACACATGGTCGGAGTTGCATAATCCTAGTCTTGATATCGCTCTTCTATGTTATAGAACGGGATCGAGTATTGAATATAGGTCTACGTCAGGAGCGCCCATGCCACCAGGGACTGCAAGCTCATGCGTGTGATATTTATGGATGATGTAATCTATTTGACCTCACTGGGCTCGGTGAATACAGCGACCTGCCATCATACCCTGTGGAAGGCGAACCTAGAGATATTAGTTATTAATATATTTAAACTCATTAGACGCTTTTCCCAGGTGCTTCTGCCATGACCCGAGATGATTTTTCTTTCGCTAGCTGTGTAATGCATAAATTAAAATGGCCCTCCCTCGTACGTCCCTGTTTTTCTTGCTCTTCATAATTAGCAAGTTACAGAACGCTATTCAGATGACACTCTCGGATCTTTCAGAGAAGAAAGGATGCTACAGCACTTCTATTGACTGGGCAGATTGATCTAACAGCAACATCGGCAGAGCTATATCTTTAGCTCTCACGCCTTAAGGATACTGTGTTAGTGACCCCCGAATTATTTATGCTAGGACATGGAGATCATGGCGGGTCTATAGGCAACGTCTGTGTATCAAGTACCAACGTAAATGAAGAAATCTTGACCGATCCTGAGAAGGTCGGGATCCGCTTCGACCTACCGCTCGATTCCGCTTTCGATCCAGGCTGGATCCAGGTCACACTCGTAATCTTGTAGATCCCGTGCTAAATTCTTACTTTCATACAGCCCTTAAACAGGGTGGTACAGTCATTAATCACGTGGCTAAGGGAAGTACAGACTATGGAAGATATGAAATGCAGCGAGAGAACATCAGGTAGAACAGGATAATGTGCGACGCGTAGTACGACCGAAAATACGCAGCAGAAGAAAAAGTAGAACAATTCACACCTTCCTTGTAGTCAAAATTTGCCCAAGCGTTCTCTTTTGTTGCGAGCGCTCAAGCGCTGAGATCAACTGGTCGCACAAACTTCCTCGCTTACGTGGAAGCCTTATTTGGCGAAAGTATGACTTGCACGCAAACGGATTTATTAGAGAGTTTGCTCATAAGATATATATGACACATATATATATATTTCCTTACGCAGATTTGGCTCCACATCGCTTAGTTTTGCGGAGATGTATGGTGTTCAGCCCTGCCAGGCTGCGAAACGCAAAAAGGGATATATATTCGATATATATCTTTTGCGCAAACTCTCTACTATTAGCTTCTTCAAGTTTGACCGCTTTCTTAAGTGTTGTACTGCTATAAGAGCTCGCTTAGGGTTCGTTTACGCTTGATTTGGCTTCTTTTTTAGGCCCGATTCTATGTCTATTTGACAGTTGCTATATCCACATTCCTTAGTTAATTTTTAAATTTTCTTCGAAGCATTGGGGTAGGTTGAAACGCACATCAGCTATTCTTTACCTGTACATTTATCCTGTAAGTAATCTGATCAGGAGCGAATGCTAAATGTCATGAAATTTGGAGTACTTCCAAGAGGTCACTAAAAATTAGAAATCTCGTTTGGGATTACACCACCAACGTCTAATGCCAATGTGGACTCTATGTCAAAATGTAGAAGATTAGTCAATGCATGGAACATTATTTGGGACCGACGTGATCCACTTAGCCGTCGTCTATCTGCTATGCTCAAATTCTGTGGATTACTTTCAGAAGAAATAGCCATTGTATTGGCTGCGCATGTTGCAGGTTTTTCGCACCTTATCTACTTGGATCAGGACTTCGATTGTTTATCACCCCTTCACCTCCATCAGAGGAGTTGACCATGCTATCAGTTAAATAGAGCACCAATGGACCTAATGAGAGACATGAGAAGGACACAGTGCCACTACCGTCATATCTTCTATTTCAAGATCTAAGATAAGACGAGTGGAGTGACATTCAAAAATAATGGTTATAAGGGTTGGACTAGTAGTCATCGTTGAATGAAATTCGGAGATGAACATGAAGCCGGTAGAAATTCATGGAATATACTATGCTTAAATTGTCGAGCAACTTGAGATATCCAAGACACAACAGCAGGAACTGGAAAGGCTAATGATAAAAGCAAGTAAAAACGTGGGTGTTCGCTGTAATTTGTGAGAACTCGCCAACTTCACCGAGAAAATCATAACACCCATTTCTGAACAGGATCACTCTGGACGTACCAATGGAAGTTCGATGGGTATACTTATATCCATATCGAAATCTCGACCTGACAGCTCCTCGGTTGCACACTACATGGCGTTCGCAGAACGGGGCCAGTTGAAGAGTTCAAACAGATCGGAATTATATTGAGCGCCCAGCCGTCAAGTTCGGTGGGAGTAGAACTTCAGCGATTTATACTGCTAATTTTCGCCATAGCGTTCATCAGACATATGAGTTACTGCGAAGTAGTCAGTAGTCATTTCTCCACGGCACTTCTCTACAACGACATAGTGGACAGCAGGATCCGGCTATTTGATGGGACAATTCCTGTTAGACGGATGAGCGGGAACTTATGGATTTCCCTCGGATTACTGTGGTATCAAGTATAGCTAATTTCACAGATGTAGCACTTTTGGCCCCAATTTAAAGTCCCTCATACATGGATGTTGCCAAGTCACCATTTGTATAAGTATTACTGGGTCTGCGACTCCAGTATCGGCAGATAAAGCCGGTCTTTTCAATTTTGATTGAAAAACTTTCAGGAAGGAAGAGATATATACATCTTGATCTTATCACATTACCCACTGATTTAGTTTTCTCCGTTCTGCATGATGTTCATTCGGCAGTTCGCGTGCAACCGCATGCTCTTGCCATTGTTACTGTTTGGCCTTGTTAATATCATTAGTTCGTCAGTTGGCCGTGTGAGAAACACTTTCTTACCTTGTAGCCCCGCTTCATAACTACTGAGGGCGTTGAAAAACTAGAAATCGAAGCATCATGATGTAGTCGGTCAGCGAGTTTCTCGATACCAAAGACACGACAGTAAGCCCAGATGCCCTTGCAGTGCTTCGGCAAATTTCTGCATGAAATAACACTTAGACCTATATTTAGTTGTGTTTCAGTCACTTGTTAAGAAGAACACCGGAACTCAGGATGGATTACTGATGGACCGTCAAGGTATGCGGCGTGCTGCCAGTGAGCATGGCCACGTGCGGACTTCCAATACACGTGGTAGCAGTGCTTCCGGATATATTTACCACGACCTTACCTCATTCCATGTCGTTCGGCTAATTTTTGAACACTAGACACAACTATTTCTTCTCCTCCCTATCTTTAGAGCCCATCTAAAGATTCAAAACTTATAAACCCATCAGATGCTACTAGCAATCTACAAATCTACTGAAAGTGCAGCAAAGAAGCTATATGCCAACAGTAATTGTAACCGTATCAACAGGTAAACCGTTGATATCGTTCATAGAAGATCGGGAGCCTCAGTATGTCTATCGTGTTATCAGGTTTCCGCGGTGAGTTTACTTTTCTTTAAATCTACTAAATGATCATCGGAGGGACAAGCAGGTGTAAATCAGGCATAAATTCTGGCCGACCGATGTGGCGACTAGTTACATAGATGTAACATAATGATGGCGGAGAACAGGCTGTATAAGAATGCCTCCCCATAAAAACGCATACTCGTAAGGCGTTACTGCCCACTAAAACGTTCAAACGCACTTGTTTCATTTATCCTTATCAATGTCAACTCGCAAGGCTTTCGTAGGATTCAATGCACCGCCTAGAGATGCACCGTTGGAGTATGCACTCGACTTTCACTTGAACGAAAATCCTAGCTACCCGGCATTCGTTCATCCCGACGAGAACGGGAAGCTGAAATATATCACCTACGGCGAGGCTGTCCCCGCAATCCATCGCGCAGGTCGTGTTATGGCGGATGCCATGAACTTCAACTTATCGAAAGGCATTCGTACCGTGACACCTGTTGTCGCATTACTTGCGCAAACGGGTAAGCATGGAAGAGCATTCCTGTACATCTAAGCTTCGCTGATTAATTTATGCAGACTCGTTAACCTACACAACCGTAGTACTGGTGAGTACCACGCAGAGGAGTTCTTGGCGAGTTTTTCAAACGTTTTCCTTGTTGCAGGGCCTTCTCCGTGCTGGCATCACGGTCTTTCCCATCTCCCCACGATTTTCTCCCGACTCGATTGCTCATGTACTTAGGACTGCACAACCACACTTTCTCTTCGTAACCCATCAAACAGACGCTCTCGCAGACGAAGCACTTTCTCACCTGCAGAAGAGCTCTGATCGATTACCTTCAATATTGGAGCTTCCCACATATGAGGAATTTTTCCACGGCGACAGCTCATTTGAACCCCTCCCAGAGCATCACCGTAAAATGGATGAGATTGCATTAATCAACCATTCCTCAGGTCAGAACGAAGCTATAATACCGTGGGCATCGCACTCACTATCTGACGATTTTAGGATCAAGTGCGCGCTTTCCTAAAGTCATTCATTGGACATCGACCTTTATTTTGTACGGTGCTGAACGCATTGGTAAGTTTATTTTTTCTTACATATAAATTATTTCTCAATGAATACCACCACAGAGTACGACGACCAAAAGTTGACTGGAGAAATATTTTCAATACCTGCGCTAGAGCTATTCCACACAATCGGGCTGCTTTCCATATTCTGGATGGTTAGTCTTCGGCCTCTGTAGAGCTTCATCCATAGCTTACATAATTCAAATTCCTTCAGACTCGGGTCGGTTATATTATAGGTCTGCTTAATCCCGCAGATCCCGGTGCCATATTCCCTGCGGATATGAATCTCATGTTTAAAACCATTGAGCTTATAAAGCCGACATTTGTTTATCTCTCCGCGCGTATAGTAGAGGTACGTTATACCTATAAACCCGCAAATATCTCCGTTGATATTGGACAGCTCTGGGCGGAGGATCCCTGCAAAGTAGAGACGCTCAAAAGCTGCGCTGTCGTAAGTATTTCCCTCTTGGTTTGTAAAATCAAGCATTCATGGATATAAAGGGAACCGCTGGTCGGTTTGTGAATAAATCCATCGGAGACAGTCTTGTTAAACAGGGTGTTACACTTACAACTATGTTTGGATCGTACGTATAGCTAGCTGAATAAAGTAGCCAAAATCTGACTTCTTTTTCCTCAGCACCGAAAGCTCTGCCATCGCCAACTTTACTCGTAGGTGGATTTCATTATTACTCAGACATTTCTGGCAGGCTCAACAGGATTTTAGTTCAAAAGCCCGAAGAATGGGAATACTTCACTGTACATCCTCGCCCAGAAGTTCGTTTCATTTGTCGCCCTGACGGACTCTCTGAAATGATAGTTTTGGTGAGTAGCTGCTTGGTATCCGAATATATCACTTTAACCAATAAATCCTATAATTGACTAGCTTACAGAGCAAAATTCTTTACCTATATGCAACGCTATACAAGATGGTCAACCATGTTACAACCTCGGCGATTTGTTCCTTCCTCATCCTACCAAACCAAACACCTATCGTATGTTCGGCCGTATAAGTGATCAAATTATGCTTGCGACTGGAGACATGGTAACATGATACCTCGTTTCGATTAACAATGCTCTGCGCTGACAATTTCTGTTGGCAGGTAAACCCTATTCCAACTGGTAAGTGTGAATCCGAAGTAATGACATTAGCCTACTAAATTAAATATTCATCACAACTAGAGGAAGCCATTCGTCAGCATCCATCTGTATTATCAGCAGTAATTTTTGGCCACACTAGATCTACTCTAGGAGTTGTAATTGAGCCCGAAGCCGAATATGCATTCGAATCAACTAATTCGTCGGCGAGAGAACAGTTCATTGCGGACTTATGGTTCGTTTCTGTTCGGTTCTTCTTGGACTGCACTGTTGATCATGAATTTCCAGGCCAATAATTGAAAAGTCTAATCAAGACTCTCCCGCGCGCGCACGTATATCGAAGGAGGTAGGTTCAAATACCGGTCCATTCGAGCAATGCTCATGATAATTTTTAGATGATAATTGTGGCGAGCAAAGATAGGCCTTTCTTATATTCTCTGAAAGGGCTCCCAAAGCGCCCCGCAGTCTGGCTTGAATATCAACAAGAGATCGATCTTCTTTACCGCGCAGAGTTTGGTAGCATAGCTACGAGCCCCTGCGGAACGGCCCGCCCATAATATCACGGTACTATAGTGACAGGTAGTTTTTATATCTACCAGATGCATGAATTTTGATAGCAGTTCTTTCCCATTACTGATAAATTAGTTATTAATTATTGGCAGGCCGAATGTATAATTTCAGGATTTATGAACATAACGAGCACGCTCAGTGTATTTCCTTGGAATAGCGACAACCCATTTCTAGGGGAGGTAGGTCCAAATTCAAGACTTTATTAAGCTGAGCACGACTGCCAGCCGCTTCACTGGCTCGTAACTGCCATTGATCTGCCATCTAAATCAGACAAATCAAGTTCAGTAGCAAGTACCTACTCCCGAATCCAAGACACTGCAAACGCCGCATATTGATCACTCCAAGCGCCACCTGGTACGACTGGAATGGAGATTTATAATTATATGCAGCTGAATTCAAAACCTCAGCTGATCCTATCTACCAGTGCTTCGCGGAATTCTAATATCGTCACGTTTTCTGCCGAGTCATTCCAACGTAGAAATTCTAATTTTTTTAAAAAAAAATACAGATTCATAATCAGAAAGTTTCTCAGAGCTATATTTTCCAAGCATGGAGTGCATTCGAGGAGTGCTAAATAGAAAAAAAACCTGAGAATAAGGATTATAGGGCGTCAGTAGATTTGGCATGTTAGAGAAGTTCGATCGTATTCGACAGAACAGAAGGTCAAGTAAGTTGACATATGAATTAAATAGAAGAGTCTTACATGACTAGACAGATGGTAGCAAGCTCAAGACATTGGTTAAGGTATTGATGTTTGACATTGACAAGTGAAACTGGTGTCAGCCCTATTTGCCAAACCCATTAGGAACAAATAGATTACTCATGGCCACAAAAAGTAATCACAGTTCCCACACATTTCAGCCATTGCTCCTCAATAACTCAGCCACTCTGCAGGGCAGTCATACAGAACTTGGTAGGATTAGAGTCACTATACTACAGGTTTTGAATATGAAAACAAAAT
>JASFDF010000649.1:0-13747 GCA_036937115.1 Nidularia sp. FH-822889 | reverse complement strand
CCTCTCGAGCTCACCGAGGTCAAACGCGAATCCATTGCTTTGTGATCGACTACGAGGCGTGCACTTTTATTTTAACATCCCCCACTTCACCCAGGTCGCGTTGGATCCCTTAACAATCTTTCAGTTGTTATTTTCACACGATTTGAGAAGTCGGGATAACGCACAGACATAAACGAAGCGAGTCTCCTCTTGCGAGGGGCCCTTCCGCTGTGCATCTCACCTCATCCGGACCGCCCTATGAGACTTAACAATCTTGCAAGAGCACTTCTTGCACTTTTTGAGCAGTCAGAAGGACCCAAAGTCTTAGATAAAGCAACTCTCCTTTTCCAAGAGGCACTTTTCTTGCGTCCATCGCCTCATCCAGAACGCTTTACGTCGCTCAGCATTCTTGTTAATGTAGTCCTTATTAGCTTTTAGTAACTTGGAGGACTTGAGATTTGGATGAGGTATTTGTCTTTTATTGGGAAGTTCTCCTTTTGCACCCCCTGCCTAATCCGTATTGTTCTATTTTGCTTAATCATCTAGTAAGTGCAATTTGCATGCGATACAAGCCATCAGGACAACGCAGAGACCTAGATGAAGCACTTGTGCTTCAGCGAGAGGCACTCCTATTACGTCCCCCACCTCATTCCGACCGCACTATGTCAGTTGATAATTTTGCAGTTTCACTCATCGCACGGTTTGAGCAATCTGAGGAGAACGAGGACTTGAATGAAGCACTTCTCCTTCTGCGAGAGACGCTCCTCTTACACCCACCACCTCGTACGGGTCGTTCTAGGTCACTTAGTAATCTCGGATCTCGGAGGTGCGGTTCACAAACGGTTCCAGAAATCAGGAAGACTTGAAGACTTGAATGAAGAAATTCTCTTTCGCAAAGAAGCCATCTTGCTATATCCTCCACTTCATCTGGATCGCTCTGCATCTCTTAAAAATCTTGCGAATGCAACTCATACCAAGTTCAAACAATTGGGAGCATGCGAAGACTTGGGTAAAGTGATCCTCCTTCACCGAGAGGCACTCCTCTTGCTTCCGCCACCTCATTCTGATCGCTCTAGTTCATTTAACAATCATGCAAACGCAGTCTATGCACGGTTTAAGCAATCGGGAAGATGTAAAGACTTGGAGGGCGCAATTCTTCTGCTCCGAGAAGCAGTCAATGCTCTACACGTCGGAGATCTAAGCCTCTCCCAATACTTAGGGGAACTAGAAAAATCATTAACATACTTATTTACCCCAAGCGGTGAAGAGGAACGTCTCACTGAGGCTATGAATGCATTTAGAATTGCTTCGGGTTCTGTATCATCTCTATTATCATATCAATATCAAGTTGCGTGGTGGTGGGCCCGAAATGCTCTATCACATAATCATTTTTCTGCCGTGGAGGCATTCGAGAGTGCTATCAACATTCTTCCTCAGCTTTCTTCTCTTGAACATAATCTGCACAGATGCCAACAGCTTTTTGCTGAGAAAGATGGCTTAGCTCTCAGTACTGCAATTCTTGCCATCTCTCTAGGTAGATATGACAAGGCTATTGAATTTCTTAAAGGCAGTAAAGCTATTTTTCGGCAGCAATCTCTGAAACTCCGTTTCCCTATAGATAATCTACATAAGATAGCCCCAGAGCTTGAGCAGATTCTATCTCATATTTCAGAAGAATTGGAGAATAGTTCCTATCTGGGACTCCGGGAAGGCAGTCTAGCCAACGAGCATAAGTAGGCTGTAGAAAAAAATTATCTTATTTCAATCACCTCGACGACAGTTGGCTAAGGACAGTAGAGCAAGTGCGAAATTTGCCTGGGTTCAAAGACTTCTTAAAGCCAAGTAAACTGTCAAATCTACAGCTTTCGGCGCACAGCGCCCCGATCGTAATACTCACTGCAAGTAAGTCGGAATGCCATGCTCTCATCGTGAATTCCAATGATATTCAATACGTCCACCTCCTTAATATCAACACGGAATCAGCACAGAATCTTACGTAAAAAATGCGTGCAAGTGTGCCGAAAGGTCGACACCAGAATAGAATGAATGTTAATGTAATTAATGAAGCGCTTTCAGACCCGAAGGTGAAGGTGAATGGGGCGGGTTCAACGTATCAGGATCCAGAAGTTACAAATACCAGATATGGGTAACCTGTTGCTCATAATGCTGAAGACACTTTTCGCACTGTGTTAAAAGCTATCTGGAAAGCAGTAGTATGACCTATAATTGGATTGAGAGGATTAGACCTGAAAGTTAGTGGTAAAACTCTTAATTAGCTGCTTCTTTAGTTTTAATGCTCCGCGTCCCAGAGATCTGCATCTCCACCAGTGATTCGATGGCGCCCCGCTGGGGTATTTTCTTTCCTTCCCATTCATGCCGCAGGAATTTATGGTCCTAACATGTCGGGCATCGAGAGTGCTGCGCAATATTTCATTGCATCCTACACTCCAACGATTGGTTCACTGTTCGTGAACAAAGGAAACTCTTCTCCGGAAACAGACTTTAAGATGACGGTGGTTATTGAACTAACAACATTACCCAGTACGATCCAGGAGCTCGAGAAAATCGAGAAGCACGTTTCAAACGGGGGGCCGCCCGCCCGCCCGCCGCCGCCGAGTGTATTGTCAAGCTCGGAGCTCCTGGAACACAGTCTGCATCGATTGACGAGGCCGTCTCTAACCTTTCCACATCGTCCATTGTCCATTTCGCATGTCACGGAAAGCAATACAACCGCACTCCCCTTGACAGTGCATTAGTTCTTGGAGACGGCGACTTGAATATCTCACGCATTATGCAACAAAGAATACCAAATGCACAGTTAGCTTTCCTGTGTGCATGCGAGACCGCCATGAGGGACGAGAATGTACCCGATGAGACGGTGCATCTTGGCGCGGCCCTTCTGTTCTCTGGATTCCGTTCGGTCATTGCAACGATGTGGTGAGCCGCGGTCTCCATTCTAAAATATTTATTATAATCTGATAAAGAAATTGTAGGTCAATCGATGATCGAGACGGCCTAGTTGTTACAGATGCATTTTACGAACACTTGTTTCGAAAAAGTTCGAAGATCCTGGAAATAGCTGAAGCTGCGCGAGCTCTTCATGTCGCGACTGCGAAGCTCCGTTCGGAAGGCGCAAGTTTTGGGCGCTGGTTCCTTTGATTCACCTAGGTGGTTAACTTTTTCTCATATTATGAACAATGAAAAATGAACAATGAATCTTACATACCCCATCAAAACATACTTATACCAATATGTGGACCAGATAACGGTGTTTTGGTCGAAGTCCTTGAAGCTATATGTACGACGAGTGGCCACTAGTGATACCTTGTCATCGTGTCACGGGGTTGGAGGGGTGCTGGGCTGCGGCCACGGTGCGCTCGCAATCAGTTCTCTCGCTCGTGCTATAGAGCTGCATTTATACAGTGAAACTATTTGCATTTTATTTATATAGTAGATAGTACAAAACTATGAGAAAAGAGCAAAAAAACGTACCTACTGACCAGACAGGATATACTACAACGACAGCGTCTCGTCGAGCGACCATGGCGAGCACTGAACGCTCGTTGAGGATGAGGAGCAAGGACTCCGACGTTAGACAAATAGCGTGGTCGAGTGGAAGAAAGGCCGTGGGCATACGCACCACGATATTTGAGGCCTGGTACTGAGGCAGAAAGAGAACGGTATGCATCCGCACCGGTAATTCAGGGGAAAACAGAGAGCAGCCAGCACCGCAGACAGCGTTCTGTCGAATCAGCGGCATTGGGTGGACGTGGAATGGCGGGGATAAGGGAGGGCACCTGCGTGCATCGACCGCGTTGGCGGCTGAATCGAGGAAGCCGCCCCTGTGGGCTGAAGTGGCGACGCATGAGCTGATGGTGGGGCCGGCTAGGCTCGACGTCCATACAATAAGGTGCGAATACGCCGACATTCCACAGGCGCCTTCATCGAGTGAGCCCAGGGCCCCGGGCTTTTGTGACACCATAATCCAGAAGTGTTGAGGTTGAGGGGAGGAGGCAGTTGAGCCAACTGTCCAGCGGGGAATCGAGAGGGGTAGAACATGTTGATGACAGTACAAGCAATTCAAACACGGTGGGGAGTTTGAAATGGGGCTGGCGCCGCATGTAAGCTGCAGGAAAGAGTGCTGAAAGAGGCGCGGGAGTAGTGGATGTGTGACCACGCGTCGACCGCGGTGACAAATCGAGGTGGTACTAGTGGATTGAAGAGGCTGCACTCATGATCAGAGCGAACACTGATAGAGCCTCAGAGATCGAAAAGTAGGGTAGGGCACGAAAAAACCGTGAATCTACCCACGATGGCCTAATGCTCGTCCCTTTCGCCATCTGCGACGGCCGTCAGTGTCTCTGGATCGTCCTGTTGACCTTCTTGAAGCGGTGGTGACGTCGAGGAAGCTCCTCGTGCCCGTTGAAAATGTGAATCTGCATGAAACACCGTGAGCCAACGATGTTGAGCAGAAGCAATGCACATACCTTGCGGGTATCCTACTGTACGGGTCTCCCGGATCCTCCTGACGCGACTTTAACTTCAAGCCTGCAGTCATCGCCTTGTCGATGGTCGTTTTGCATCCCGAAGGCAGGGAGGAGGGCTGTGCGACTTCGATATCGAAATTTCGGGACTTGTGCCGTCATCGCTACAGCTTGAGCCTGTAAGTAGAGGGCTGCGAAGTAACAAGAACATGTAATGTTAACGAACGTCGCAGAAAGGAAGCCTTTCACACCAAATCGTGCTCTAGCTATCTCATAACAACGCCGACTGTCTGTGAAAACTCGCACTGTGTGGTGAGAACCATGCATCGCATTAGCGAGATGATGAAGAGCAGAAAGGTTGTACTCATATAGCGCATAGGTTCACGATAGCCTCGTTACTCTAACCTGCAACGCGGCTCATGAAAAAAACAGACTCCCCCTCCTCGAATGAACGCCGTCGCACATCCCATTCGAAGGGAGGAGGGCGGGGCATTGCCAGCTCAAAACTGGGGCGCTGAAGTTTGGTCCACTGTTCTCTACGATAAGCAGGACCAGATGCCACGCATAGAGTCGAAATAGAGGAGTAATTACTATGTCCCTACACCCTGCACGGGCATCCCGATCTCTTAAACACGCTCCTTCGAAACTAAAGGACTCCGCGATCGACAAGGATCTTACATCCCGTTCGCGCAGTCGCCACAGTTTTGAAAGTGAGTGCCGAGACCTCAACTGAACACAAGACAGATGAATCAGAGGTCCAGGGGACATTGTAGGGAGGCACAATAGAGGGGCATGAATGGAGGATGCGGAAGCTGGAGGAGGTATAATAGAACATACCTGTTAGCACAGAGCATATAACCCATTGAGAGAGTCGCTTACAAGCTAATGGATCAGTGACCTACGGCCCCTACATGCGGAGGTGTCGGTGGGCGCGACTACGTCTTGAGCCCAGCGTTGATCACCGGAAGCTCAGAGACGCACCGCCGTCAAAGATCGCAATCGCAATCCGAGCGGGTGGAAAGCGGAGGAGGGTGCGCGATGGATGCGAAGAGGATAGTCAGATGAACGTGGAGGCTGGCGGAGGGGAGAGAATGAGCTCAAGTGTGAGAGATTGCAGCGGGGGTTTTGAGGCTTCGTGACATGGCGCATGGACCCACTGCTTCGTCGATCCTGGAGGGAAGAGGGCGCGACGTGGCGCGTCACGACGCGCGGTGTGACGCGCGCTCGTAATGAAGGTCGTATCATCCTGCCTTCTCGCCTTCCCAACAGTCATTTCGCTCATGGCCACACGCATCCTAGTGTATGGCGAGGACGTCTACAACAACTGCTAATGAGCATAAGGTCCCCTCCTGTCTCAGCCCTTGTCGTCTTTATTTCTGAGTAGGTATTCTTGCCTAGCACTCCCTACTTCAGCCTGATGTTGTGGACTTGTTTTTGCTCTAGCTTCCGGTTCGTTGGGCATCATAAGCAAGAGCAAAACGTTAAGGGATGCTATTACATGGCCAACGTGGGGATCGAACCCAAGACCTTCGCGTTATTAGCACGACGCTCTAACCAACTGAGCTAGTCGGCCAATGGAAAGCGTTCAGATACCAATATATTTTTCTGCCGCATAGTATAATGTGTTCAAGAAGGAAAATTTTTTGATCGCAACATCGTTCACCAAGCTGGATTCTATGAGTACTGGCACAAAGTATGTTACAAAAAGGGAATGCGGGGCACTTGGAAAGTGCTACGAAGAGCAATGGCGACCTCTGACAACGACGACTGTTCCTCATTCAAATCTGCTCTTGAATTTAAATTTCCGGATGTGAGAGGAAATAGGGTGCCGTTCACAGGACATACTGTTCCAGACGGCGGTAGCGTTCCGTTCTGGAAATACTTCTGTACGTAGCCGAGTGTGCATACTGTAGGAATGGATAATGAGGTATGCTAATTGTATAATTTAAGAAATAAATCAGTCCTTGAGAACACTAGGTGGCAGACATTGAACCTCGACGTACCCCAAGAGAATCTTGAGTAAGGACAACTGAGCCTGGAAACATCTGTGAAGTTTTCTTGGCGCTAATGGATTGCGAGATCAATTAATACATTCAAGTGTGATAATTAAAAGATCATTACGCACGCGGAGAGAGGTGCAACAGGATCTAAGGTGATACTTCGATAAATTTCAAATGAAATAATGATGTCATCAAATACTTACCTGCAGTATTTCCAATCATAAGGATTGGGAAGCTGGTATTTCCGGAGATTGGACCTTCAAATTATTTAGCACGATATTTGTTTTTCCAGAGGGAAGTGGTCACCTGAGAAGTGTTGCTGATGTACCCTCCAGCCGCTAAAATCCCGGACAAAAAAAATGATCAGTTTTTCTTTTCAAAATATGAAAGAGATTGACGTTAGAAACATACGAGCATTGAACCCGGAATCCGGCAAATATCGGGGAAAAGCTGGAAGTATTCTTCACGGTTTGATAATATTCTTGAAGGCCTTTGGCATCAATATCAACTTCGCCTCCGTCACCACAAGTGATAGCGACCATAGCATCCTTCGTAGCTGGTGTTGAACTCCCAAAAATAACGGTTGCATTGGTCAGGTTGGCTAATATCTGCGAAAGAGGCGCAAAGAGGTCGTATGGCTTGTACAGTGAAGAAAATACTGCATCCTGAACTGTGGCGTAGTCGGCGACGCCATAGCCTACGGCAGAGGATGAGTACGTCGGAATGGGTTGATCTCGCAAGGAGTTTAATAAATCTGTGTATTTTTGAGAGATTGCGGCGGAGCTTGGCGCATAGAATGGGCAGGCTGCTAGACCAGCTGCGAAGCAGCCGTCAAAGAATGCTTGAAGGACCTTGTCGGTGTCGGGATCTTCTTTGGACCAGTCGGCTATACGAGATGGGAGTAAGTAAAAAGCTGATTAGCTTCCATGAAATACTTGCCGGAGTAGTAGCCTTCCATGTCCAATACACCTTACGTCTGTGTAAGGAGATTTATTTACAAACTGAAAGAGAGAACGGCTCACCATCAATGACCATTCGCTCAACCCGATCCTGTAGTAGATAGCTTAGCTCTCATATATGATTGACCTACTATGTCACTTACCGGAAACATGGCTGCAAAGGTTGCACCTAGAACCGATCCGTAACTTTGAAAAGGAAGACATCTGTAAGCCAAACCAAGCTGTCGCAGTAGTTAAAAAACCTAAAAGCTCACGATATTCCCCAGTAAAACAGCTTTTCTTGTCCATGAGCCTCTACGATCCGCAACATATCCCGTGCAACATTATCTGTTGTGACGTAGCGCAAAATTCCGTTGTCGCGATCCTGAGCTAAGTGCCCAAGAACCTGTGCTTGTGCCCATTGCCGTGGGATCGCGTCTGGCAACGACGCCTCAACGTTTGAGGAATCTGGTCCATAGTCCCATTGCGCTCTTTCTACGTCTGATTCAAAAAAGCTAACATTAGGACTTGAGCGACTGACGCCTGTCGTTAAATGGGTCAAAATCGTCCTCGAATTTAATGATTAGGGTTACCTCGAGGATCAAAACCAAGTAAGTCGAATTCCGGTCCAAGGATAGTCGTCAGGAGCTTGCCCGATTGAAGTACTGTATCGATACCACTCTGCCCTGGACCTCCTGGATTCAGAAGTACTGGTCCACGGTAGACCGGTGTTCCAGCTAAAGGAGATGGAATTCGGATCAGCGCAAGGATTACAAAAGAGTCATTGGGCTGCGAGTAATCGAGAGGGGCCTAATAATATTATATGAATTATAAATTGTGTCACTAATGATATTTATTTATTTACCTTGAAGCGAGCACATTGGGTTCCTGCATAGCAGTTCACCCATGTAAGATTGTCACTTGGCTTGATCTATCAGGCATAAGCTTAAAGAAACGGATAGAGGAAGGCCGGACGAACAGATTCCCAGTCAAAGCTATCTTGAGCAAACACTTGCAGGATAGGAGAGGAACGTTGTTCCAGGAGTAACAGAATTGCGATAATAGAGAATAAAAACACTGGAAGGGAAGTAGATGGCATGGTGAAGGCAAAGAATCTTGACATAACTGTTGTTGAAGCAAATCTTTTTATGCTGTACATAGTCTTTAAATAACTGCTGTGAATATTTAACAATGAAGATAATAGTGTTCATGCTGCGGCCGTTTTAGTCGGCTTAGTTTTCGAGAATGCCGGCGTGCTGTCAGTCTGTATTTTCAACTCATGATGTAGAAAGCGAGTAGCATTAGGGCGCTCTTTACTTATTAGGCATTTGATTATTATAACCATCGAAACATCGATATTTTTGAAAACGTGCCTTAAACGGGTCCATAAAACTGACAGATGCCATGCCACATAGTTGGTGTGCAGCGTGTACTGCCATTCGCAAAAGTCTCTCGTTGATTACTCAAACGCACATAGCCTTGTACATAACATAATGCAGAAACGGGCACGTGTATCAATCACAAAAGGCTAGAAACACGTCGAATTGAAATTGAGGACTCGGAAAAAATTATGACTTAGGTTTTGTAGCGGTGAGCGCCTTTGTTTAGTTTTGGAGTAAAGAAAAATAACACTAACCAGGTTTGGTGGTCCTTCTAAATTCCCTCCAACGGTGGTGCCGCTCTATTGGGGCACTATATTTGTCCCTGCTCCAAGGGTAAGTAAAGGCAGAAAGTGCTGGAAATTGAAAGTGGGTCTATCGATCTGTAATTAGCCGTATATTTCCACTAGATACGGAAGGAAATGGGGTACCATTACTCGGGCACACTGTTCCAGGTAGCGGCAATGTTTCGTTCTGGAAGCACTTCAGCACATAAATTAGTGTGCATACTGTAGGCAGGGAGAGCAACGGAGTGTGCTGTTTTGGATATGTTTTTTAAAAACTAAGTCCTCAGGAAGACGGAAGAGATAACTGATTTGACATTCTCCAGGAGAGTCTTACCTAAGTCCAGCCAACCTAGGAAGCATGTAAGAAGTTTTTCGCACTATTAGAAAGCAGAGCGGGTGAATTGAAAACTCACGCGGAGGGAGGCGTTATAGGCTCTACGGCGATCCATATGTTAAATCGTCAAATGATGTATACAAACAATTATAATATATTAGATACTGACTTGCGGTGTTTCCGATCATAGGGGATCGAGATGCTAGTATATCCCGAAATTGGACCTTGAAATAATTCAGCGAGATATTTAGCATTAGGCCTGATGAAGTGATTGCCCGAGAAGTGTTGTGGATGAACCATCCAATCCCTAAATGACCCAGGTGGAACAGTCAGTTAGTTTTATACGCAACACAATATCATAACGCTGGTAAAATACGAGCAATGAAGGCAGAATCCCGCAAATACCGAGAAGCTAGAAGTGTTCTTGATCCTTGATAATACTCTTTGAGGTTATCAGCGTCACGATTAATTTCTGCCCCATCTTCGCAAATAATTGCGATCTGGGCATCTTTCATCGTCGACGGCGAGCTGTCAAAAAAGGCGCTCCTGTTAGTTAGGTTAACTAAATTCTGCGAAAGAGGCGCAAAGAGATTGTAGGGTGAGTACAACGCAGAAAATACTTCGCTGCATAATGAACGATGCCGTGCCCCGCAGAGGAGGAAGAGTATGCCGGGACAGGTTGAGCTCAATAGATCTGTGTACCTCTGAGTGATTTCGGTCGAACTCGGAGGATAAAACGGGCAGCTGGACCTGCTGCGTATTGTCTGTCGAAAAATGCTTGCAGAATCTTATCTGTACTTGGATCTTCTTTGGCCACCCCTGATAATAGTTTGATGTAAATGATTTAAATTTCTAGGAGAGATAAACGAGTCGCCGTCAATAGCCATTCTTTCAATTCAATCCTTTGTTTAATAAGTGTGTTTATTAGCACTATAATATAGCAGTTCTGTTGCGTCACTCAACCATCACCTACAGGAAACATGGCCGCACATATTGCCCCCAGTACAGACCCGCAACTTAGGAACAAAGCTGAACGTATTAGTCAGCCAAAGCCAGCACTTGATTGGTTTTTTTGAAAATATACGATAATCCCCAGTACTGCGGTTTTGGTTGTCCGTAAGCCTCAACGATCCGCAACATACCCTCAACAACTTTATCTGTTATAACGTAGCGAAAAATTCCGTTGTCGCGATCTTCAGCTAAATGCCAAAGAATTTGGACTTGAGCCCATTGCCTAGGAATCGCATTTGTTGAAGCTCCGATGTTCGAAGAGTCTGGGACATAATCCTATTGAGCTGGCTTGGTTACGGTGTTTGTGGAGGCTGAAAAGGGAATCCAATACAAATCCTAAAAAAGAAAGAGAGAAAAGAAAAAGAAGGAAACAGCTCATCTTATCTGATCTCTCAGTTACTTTATTCTTGTACATTCTAAGTATTGAGAAGAAATATCCTGCATTTCTTTTGCTACATTACATCTGAAGTTATTTGAGTACATATTTGTATACTCCTCCTGCTGACTATATAAATATGAACATAACTTTCTTTTTGGATGCCAGCTATCCCTGCCACTGCTGCCATTCTTTTTTCCACACTCTACACAAGCTTCTAGGCAATTATTGATGATAAAATAAATAGAATCATATTGCACAGTCCAAATGTGCTGAAATTTGGGTATGATATACCCCTGTCATATGTTGTTGTCAGAATATATTTGCAGTTTAGCTATTTTATTCATGAACATATCTCACCCACAATGATTGTGCACAAAATATACTAAATTGTGCACTAGAGGCCATGCACAACAGGCTGAGCTTAGATATTCTGGACTAAAGGAGTCCTAATTTGATAGCTCAGTTTGAAATTTAGTTAATGAAAATCAGGTCAGAAATGCCCAAGATGTTGCTGAAGGGTTGAAGTTGCTCAAAGGATGCAGCAGATATAAATAAAGAAAGAGATCTAGGGAGATCTATATGTGGCTGAAATAAAAAAATCATACATCATCATCTTTCAAGTTTCCTTACATCTTTGCTGAAAATCAAAGGGAGATCAGAATAGAATAATGTAAGGGAGAGAAAATGCAATATTGGCTGTTACAAAGGTGGATGCACATACAGTGGTGATAAAAAGTATTGCAAAAGTGTTCACAGACATGAACCTCAAGAACTATTCACTCAAATATTATTCTGTAACTTGATACTTGTAGTGTGACTTTTTATGTTGAGGTTCATGTATTAACAATTATAAAATGGCTGCTAGTCAGTGTTGCTGAGCTCACAGTCTTGGGTAAGCATGCCCAGGGAATACCTGGCTATATTCATTAGCAGATAACAGGAGAAGTAAGGACTCCTGCTCTGGGCATGAAATTTACTCCAAGCTAGGGCATGAACAGTCAGGATGCCCTAGGGGAGTGAGTGCATATCCTGTTGCCATAACTAGGAAGTGACATGACATGATATAACTCAGTGGACTGTGTATCAGTTGCACAAAGATTCCTTGTGCCATCTCACTTGGTCTTCTGATCTTCATTTGCCTAAAAACATGAACAAGTGCATTTATCACTGATAGTATCCCATCATTTGAAACACTGGGGAACAGTTGATCATAGTCAAGGACATAGAAAATTGAATCCAGAACATTGTCAAAGTGTTCACTGTGAACTAATGTGAGGTGTGACCTCACTGAGGTCAAAATAGAATTTTCACTTTTCAGCTCCATGCTCACATTACAAAGAGATTTTTTGCACCATATCTCACCCAGGGTTGACAGCAGCCAATATATCATCATGGATTTGCTTATTTATTTCCACTGACAAGTGCCTATGCATATAGCTCCTTCACCCATGCCAAAGAAAATCCCAGAAGCAATCAAGGCTACTTGCTTTGAGAAATTTGAACTTGAGCACAAAATCCTTGACTGTTGTTAGAAATCTAAATAATAGGATTCTCCTACTGGCTTGTGCTCAAAGCAGTTTGCTGAAAATGCTACCATTGCAACTTGATCTTTGTCTTGTTTTTCAAAATTCATATTTAGTATTAATTCAATGCTGTAAAGTACATCATGAACAAGGAGTTTTAAAATTGTAGATGAATGCAGGTGTCACAAACTCATTTCCTGGGTATGACCTAGAGGCTCTGGGCAGATAGAAGACATGGTAGGGCCAGGGAGAGATACTGGAGACTCCAGATATATCTTCAGAAATGCATTCAAGTGCTACCAAGAATAGAGAGTCAAGATGGATGACAGCTTCAGCTTATGTGCTGCACCTCCTTCATTCCTAATGTCCAATTTACAAATATCAGTGAGTGATGTGATTCAGGAATGTGAATGATTTGGCCAGGAGGGATCTCCAGAGACCAGAGATCTCATTGAGCACAAAATACAACAATGAGAAGAGTAATAACAGGTGGAGATGGTTGAGGGTGTTTAGAGGTAGCTTTAACCACTGAGTAGGGAGTGGACATATATAATTAACAAACTGAAGTGCTACAGTACATTTGAAGTACCTAAATACTAAAGAATCTGAGTAACCAGAGTAAATATGCAGAGTACTAAAATCATACTAGTGAAGTGGAGAAGTAAGTGGGTCAAGAGAAGGAGGGCATATGACAAAGACCAAGGGGTATGAAATGAATTTTAATGCAAGGGAATATCCTACAAAAAGTATAGTGTGTGGCTGAAACATACTAAGTGCAAAAATGGAAATAGACCTGAGTAAACCTGAGTAAACCTGGAGGTGAGCAGAGAGTCAGAAAAGCATTGGGATTGATTGTAAACAGTTCAGAGATGGCAAGTGCTGTATTGTACAGGGATATGACAACAGGCCAAACTGAGGTATTGAGCCTATACTTCAGTTTGGCCTGTGGTACTCATCTACTTGACTGACAAGGCTGAGGTGTTGGTTATGAGTTGTAATACCTTCCTCTAATACTCTTCATTAGCCTCACAACCAGCTCACTGTTGAAAGTAGACATTATAAATGGATTGCCAACTTGTATGTATAGTCTTGTTCATTCTTTACAGACATTCCTGCTCATACATATTTAGCTACCAACTCATATGTTAAATTCCCTTGTGACCAGTCACACTCTGTGAACACAAGTCCAGTGCTGTCCAGCAGGAGTCCATCAAAGTTCCAACTCTAGTCCAACCATGGTATCATGAACATGCTTTCCAGGATATAGGCTAGAGTTCCAGACAGATAGGATATGTGTGGTGACCAGGGAGAGATGCTGGAGACTCTGGAAATATCTCCAGGAAATACATTTGAGCACTACCAAAGGAAAGAGTCAAGATGGGCAACAGCTTCAGCTTATGTGCTGTGCCTCCTTTGTTCCTAATGCCCAATTT
>JASFDF010000648.1:0-13751 GCA_036937115.1 Nidularia sp. FH-822889 | reverse complement strand
CATGGCACTGTTAGGAAATGACCTCACTGTCATGGATGAGCACAAACAGCTCCTTGGAGAGTGCTTTAAGGTCAAGGTGCTACGTCGTCGCTGAGAACTCTTTTTACTTTATGTGCAAATAGCTACAGGGCCACGGGTGGCTCCGTCAGCCAATCATAGAGCTCTGTGGAGCAACCTGGGGCTCTGGCTATTTGTACGAACTCTCTATTGATTGACCAATGCAGGCTAAGCAATGATGAGTGAAGGCAGCAATATGTAAGCTGTGTATAGGTTAGACACCTGTTTTCCGAGTCGAATCAAATAAAATGACTCCCTGCTTGCGGAGTGCCTAGCCATAACCCATATCATCTTGAAAGCCATGGCGGAAGATGCACTCTCAGTTTATGAATCTGCTTCGGAGACAAGAGTCGACCTCGACTCACTGGTTAGAAGCGCTGCGGAGTGCTTCCGACTCATTGAACCTGGCATACTGCGACGTGATACCGTCTTTATTTCTCGCTTTTGGATTTCTTCCGCTGAATCGACGAATTATTTCAGCTCAGAACATAGTGCTGTCGTTTCAATCATTGCAGACGTTAGGGAGCAATGCAATGGCTACTATCAAGCCCTCGACCTGAGCATCGTCACTGCTGAAAATGGTTATTCGTTCTGCAATGATGCGGAGTATCTTTGCGATTTCATGGTGGACCGAAGCAACACAACTGAAGAGCTAGAGGAATTCATCACCGATATGCGACGAATAGCATTACGTGCCCACGAAGACGCTTTGAAAATGAGCAAACTTTTCCGATCCGTTCGACAAGGACTATTTCAGGCAAGTAAATAGCTTGTTCATATCGATATCGAATCTAAAGGATTCAGTGACAGATCACAAAACAAATCCCTCTGGAGGTAGCGAAGCTCGAAGAGGAGGAGCGACAAGCGCGTGAGTTGAAGCGGCGGTCAGAGCACAAGGTTATCCTATGGGAGAATGCTGGTGCTGCTGTTGCAGCTGGTTCCGCTGCCCCAAGTGCAGGCATTGCCGTTGGGTTGGCGTTTCCACCTGTGTTACTCATTATTCCAGTCGTCCTTCCCATTGTTGGTGTAATCACAGTGGTTGCAAGAAATCATTATGCAATGAATGCAGATAGTGAGTAAATATTCATAAAATTATTATAGATTATTGCTTATGTACCTCTTACGTCGAATAGAGCGGGAAAGGCAAGCAGTTTTATGCGCAGATGCGATGAAACAGCTCCAACAGGCTGCAGTGGATGTGTCATTCCTCGTAGAGAGAGTCGACTTGTTCGTGGAATGGTGGCTAAAGCAAGATACAATGCTGGAGACCCTTAGGCAGAACATCTATCAGCTTGAAGCAGCGAGGGTCACAACAGTCAGACTTAGAATGAAAAGCATAAAACGGGGCTGGAGTGAAGCTAAAGAGTCTTATTTTCAGTATAAATCCAAGGTACGAACTGGCTCGCAGAGAAGTATCAGGTATCCTGCATTTATGTTATTCAATCAGGCTTCAAGATTGCAGGACTATTATCCCTCTTCTAGGCCTGTTAGTGACTCCAAAACCTCACTTATCGGGGATGCAGCTCGATGAAGAGTTCAACAGATTACCAATTCCAACAATAATCAGAGCAGTTAATGGCCTTTGGAACAGTTTGTTGATGTTCAGAGTATTCCTTTCTATGTTCTATAGGTGGGGTATTGAAAAGGGAATGTAGTCTGTAGGATAGAAATGACAATAAAATCGTTTTTGCTGCCCTACAGACTGGTCACAACCTCTCAAGTTCAATGGGGGCAAGTCTGAAATGAGATAATATTCGAAAATGCAATACAAAATGTTCAAGGTAAAATAAAATGTTGTCTGACACTATGCTAGCTAGATACAGTGAATGGTCTTCCTTTTCACTTATCTAGCTATAACCCTTTGAGATGGTCTTCCTGTCTCTAGAGCTTGCAAGGTCACTTTGTTCTAAGTGTAGATATGACACCTTTTGATATAAATCTCTTTAATCTACAAGGGTGGTCTTCCTTCCCTTGTAAATATCAATGGTCTCTCTAAATATAATTAGGGATGGTCTTCCTTTCCCTCTTTAACTCCCTAAGGCACAGTGGTCTTCCTTCTGTTCTTAGGCAAGGATCCCAGGAGATGGTCTTCCTTTCTCCTGAAATTGCACTTTTTGCCAATTAAGCCTTGCATTCTGAGAATCCCTTCCATCAAAGAAGAAATACGCGATTCCGAATGGCAGATTTCTCTCAGAGAGTTTACTGATAATTGAAGAGCTGAGCAGACAGCTTGTCGATCTTACTAGTGTACCACCCATAATGAAGTGACTTACCATAGAATTCTTTTACCGCATCCTGCTATGGAGTTTTTTAACTCTTGAATTTGAATAGCTTACTGACAAGCTTACCCTTTCCCTTAATCCAAAGAAATCCAGGGTTTGCTTGCCAGTTGAGGAATCGCTCTCCATCGAGAAACTAGGAGCAAGTGTTGACTTGACATTCATCGTCTGCTTCATTGCAATTCTTGGAGCCGTCAGGCAGAGATAGCCACTTGTTAATTTTGTCTGCTGGGGAATTATTTTTAATCATCCAAGAGAACAGGAACTTGAAAGCACCTAGCTTATCATCCTTGATTGAGTCCAAGGTCTGTCCTATGTCCGCCAAGGTCAATTCAGAGAGAAAATGTTGTCATGCAAGTAGAAACTTACTGTTTTGATGTGCCTGAGCATTTGTATCAAGGTGGATTCTATTACAAAAACTGTCCTTCATAGAGGTGCAGCTTTTTTGGCATCCTGCAATACATGATTTTAGACCACTAGATATTTGGATTTTTATGGTGCGCCCTACAAGCAAACAATCATCAAATATGACACGAATCAAGAGGAGTGGGATTTAAGTACTTGCAAAAGACAATTTCATATATTCATGAATGAGCGACACAACCTGTAGTAATTGACAGCTGATCTCTTTGATAACATTGGTCGTGTTTTGGATCACTGGCAAGTTAGTAATCATATTTGCAGTACCCAACATTTCGCATAAGGTGCTAGCTAGTTCTCGTATAGATTCATCCTGGAGATCTGCCTCCTGTACAGCCTGTGTGAATAATATCTGATATTCATATCAGTTTGATTGACATTTCATAGGACAATTTACCTGGTAAAGACTGGAAAAATGGTCCACAATGCATTGAGTATCAGGTGTGCCTGATCACCATGATAGCTGATTTACTATGAGGGTCATTAGACGTAGACATTAATGCCCTACCTGAGAGAGCTGGTCCATAATAGTCTTCATTAACTTCAACACCTGTCCGAGCATCAAAACGGTGCTTGCCATGGTGTCATTGCTTGACAGGCAATCAACCTCAGTGTCAACCTTTTCCATGAATTCTGTGATATCGCCAACTGATCCAGAAATAGGAAACAGAACTATCTTCATTTTGGCAGGAAAAGGGATGCCTTTCTTATCTGTCAGATCAAAACTAGTGTCTGTTAAATTGTCTTCAAACATGAATGCAGGCATATAGCGATCATTGTACTCACTATTTGCTATAAAGTCTACCACTTTCCCCTCATGCTGTCCCATGAGATCACTGAGCCAATTGATATGGGTCCTGGATACACGGTAGAACACAATGTTCATCATTGACAATGGCTCAAACCAGCTGATTCCAAAACATGAATATCAACCGAGAGGTCAATCATAAGACCAAAACCCACATTTTATTGTCTGTATTCCATTGCCATGTGAGCACTAATGGGCTTCACTTGGACTTTGCAACCTCCTTGCTGGCCACACAAAGCCGCACAAAGTACTGTGATCCTGTTCTCCATTTCCTATTTTCAACGTTGCCTTCATCCTCAGTATCTAGATAATGATTAGTTATAGCTGTCATGTTCTTACTTCTCAGGATTGTGCTAAGTAGCAACGGTTTATCAATTTCCATCTTGAGAGGAAAGAAAACTATGAGCATAAGGGAGGAGAATGGAAAGGGTGAACTCGAATCTGGCATGTACTGCCTCATGGTACAGCCCCATGTCAAGGAGAAACATCATGTCAAGTGTGTATAATTATCGATCAAAGCTGGCCCAGCTCTCCCCCACTCTCACATCTCCTTAAATAGAAATTCTGACAAACTGAATTGTACCAGACACTGCTAGGAGCCAACTAATTTTTTTTTGGGTGGAAATAGATTAAAAAAGGAACTATAAATGTTCACTGTTTTCATTTCACTGAAAGTAGTATTCTGGAACAATTGTGTACAAAGAGAAAGACAATAAGAATTGGACCAGAATGCAAGATTCTCAGTGGCCATTCTTTGACTGTTAGAATCTGACCAAGGTTCCAAGTTCTGATTATATTTAGAAGAATGAGCAATTCTTCATTTTGCAAGGGTGAAAAATGTTTTACAAATACTGTATTTAGCATCAGCAAAGCTTAGAAATCGATGGTCATTTGCATACATTCAGTAGTGTGAAAAGTGTGTGGAGAATCTTACATTTCGTGACCTGCCAAATACATCACACGCAGTAGGAGGCATGTCTGCATGCACATCTGCACACACCAGACTCTGCATGTTGTAGTATTTGCATATATACTTCAGAAATCAAATAAATAAATAGAGGTAGATTATAAAAACTAGCTGAGTGCAAAGATATGCAGTAGACAAGGGTATATGAAGAAAGTTCATCAGATATCAAAATAGGAGACCTTCATGGAGGAAGTGCACATTTCTGAAATCAACTGTTGATTGGGCCATAACTAATGAAGGAAGTTAGGTAGACGTTTTACAAGATGAATGAGCCACTTACAGTGGATCAGACAACCACAGAAGAAAGAAGGACCCTAATGTTGAAAAAGGAGCAACAGTAGTTTGAACATGAATTATAGAGGGATTAATGGATAGAGATTGTTCAGTGTAATTCATGCAAGGAGCAGGGGGTTTATAAGTGCAGTGAACCTGGTTAACAAGGAGAAAAGGGAAGATGCTGCTGTTAATGCAGTACACCACACTGTATGTGTCAATGGAAAAAGAAAGAGATAGAACCATGTTGCAACTTTACCCAATGCAGTTGTGTGAGAGTCATGTGACCTGTATATCACAATAAGCATCTTCTGTCCTTTTTGTCCTCCATGCTCAGTGCTATGGATTCTGTAGAAATGTTTGCTCTTATTCTCTAGCAGTATCATGTGATATTATGTAGTTAGGAACACTACTGGGCAAGCAAGGGAATTGCCCTCTGATACCAGTGCCTTCACATAGAAAGCAGTTTTCTCAGGAAATAAGAATTTTAAAGTCTGTCTTTGACAACTTGGAGTTTGAAGTGAATAATTGCATCAGAAAGGGTTGGAAGACCACCTTTCTTGAGTTCTGAGTTTGAAGTATTTGTTCTGAGTCTTAGAGGAAGGAAGACCACCTCTTTGACACTCTTCTGAACTGTGGAAGACTAATTTTTTGGAGAGAAATATATTTTATACATCCATCCTTGCTGGAAGACCCCTGGGTGACTTATTCCATTAGATTGTGCTTGCTTGGAAGACCCTGGCACCTTCTGAAAGTTTTTGTTCAAGGAAGACCACTTCCGGAGCATCTGCTGAAGTCTATTAGCTTGGACTTGAGTAGATTTATTTTATAAGAACAGATCTCACTAAGATTGTTGAGAGAAGTTCAAACCTTTGAGTAGCAACTGAAGGAAGACCACAGTTTTCTCACAAGTCATCCCTGTTCATTGTGAACACCCTTTGAAGATAGAAAGTACTTGAAATTGCACCTTAACTTAAAGACTTTGTCTTCTAAGTACAAATTTGATTTGATAGTCTTCTGAGAAGAACTGATTTTTGCCCCCATGAACTTGTGTGTATTTCAACATAAGTTTGAGTGTTTTTGGAGGTTTTGTGGTGTGTTTATATTCACCCAGACCTTTAGGTTCACTTATTCCATGTTGAGCAGCACTTCAACACTAAGACAGAGATACAAGCAAATTCTGGTTTAGTTTTGAAGTTAGATAAGTGTCAGCTCTCATTCCCAAAGAAAAGAATAGGAACTAGAGGTCATAGGTTACAATAGCACTAAATCAGAGAAATGTTGGAAGTAATGTCAGAAAGATTTCTGACTGTAACACTAAAGAAAAGAACCATTAGCTTCAGCTTATGTGCTACACCATTCCAGTTCTTATGGGTTCTAACTTAGTCAAGCAGTCTACACAGCAGAATATAATTAGCAGTGTCAGAATCATGTCAGAGATAAACAAGATATTGACAACCAGAGTCCAAGTCTTGTGTTGAGGGCAAGTTAAGACTAGTTAACATAAGCTAACTAGAAGGGAGGTTGGAAAAGGGTTGGAAGGTCAGAAGTGACTCAGAAAGACTTAGTAGTGACTTAGTCAGAGGACTAGGGGTGATCTTAGTCGATATTCAGATTGGAGACTATGGTACAAGATAGGACTACTTAAATATGAGTAATGCTAATTGTAATAATAAAAGCAGAAGTAGCAATACTATGGATACAAGGAATGATAAAAGTCCTTGACACATAATAACAGTAGCAGAGACGAGAGCAGAAGTGTAACTGAGTGAAAGTGTACTTAGAAACAATAATTGTATTGTGAGCATCAAATGGTAAAAACAATAGTTCAGGGTTTAGCAATGAATGGAGATAAGCAGAAAATGTCAGAAACATAGCAGGAAATCATATTGTGGAGTTGGAAAGTGTTGGAAGATGTTGGGAGAGGTTGCAGATGTAACAATAAGTTAGCTAGACTTAGCAAGTAGAGACTGAAAAACCCATTATACCCTTAACCTAAGAGAGAAAAAAACTGAATACTATACAACAAAGTCCAGGACTAAGTCCTGTAGCAGTGTTAGTGATTTGAGAAGTCTGAGGGACAGGAAGGCCATCCCATCTGACTCAGCTAGTAAAAATTGCAATTTCAGTAGAAAGGAAGACCATCTCCTGGGATCTTCACCCAAAGACAGAAGCAAGACCACTGTGCTTTGGGGAAGTAAAGGGAAAGGAAGACCATCCCTAGTTAGTTTTGAGAGAGACCATTAGTATCTGCTAGGGAAGGAAGACCACCCTTGGAGATTTAAAAGATGATAGTGAGGGGCAGCCTATCTACACATAGAATGAAGTGACCTTGCAAGCTCTAGAGACAGGAAGATCACCTCACCAAGTTTGTAGCTAGATAAGTGAAAAGGAAGACCAGTCACTGTATCTAGTTAGCATAGCATCAAACATACTTTATATCCTAAACTGTGCATTTTGTATCACATTTTTAAATCCAATCTCATTTCAGACTTGCCCCCAACAAACGTAAGACATTGTGAACAGTCTGTAAGGCAGTAAATGAATTTATTGTAGTTCTACCCTACAGACTACATACACTGTTCAACAGTCTTCCAATTCTATCAATGACTAACCTAATTATTTTCCTTCTGCCAAATATACCTACCTTTTTCATGTGTTTTGTTTTGTTTCTCTTTTTTAGACTTGTGCAGTCATGTAACTAGGGGATATATACCACTGCACATAGCATAATTATTATTAGACCTTTCTTGTTTCTGTACATAACATAATCAGTACTCATCAATCATCAGATGAAAGTGAGCTACACAGTCAACTTTCCTTTGGTTTTTGAAGTGCACCCTCTCTCTCTCTTTTTCTGTCCATGCTAAACTATCTATCTTATCCTGGATTTAGGCCTAGAACCCTTTCTCTAACTAGGCATTCTTTTCAAAGTAACTATTGGTCAAGGGCTCTCAAATGATTATAGGTGTTTGTGATAAAGATGCTCTTTAGACATCTCCTAACCCAAGAATAGGAAGAGGAACCTAAACTCACTGGGATAAAATCCATGGGAAAAATGGTGCATGGTATGAGGGACATGACCATCTGAGAGGTGCTGGCTGAAGGTATAATACTGTGAAGGGGCTGACAAGGGCATAGCAATTACACCAGATGTACACAGTGCAGGTGTTGATATTGGTGGATGGCTATACATGGTAATGTGATAGTTCCACTCTTTTGTACCAGATGTGTATGTAGACTACAACCATCATGACTATCCCAAGCTCTGCAATACTACTCCAGACTGTTGAAAGGATGATGGAAAGCTCAAGAAATGTGAGAAAATTGCAATCAATTGAAAGTAAATGTGTAGTGATGTCATGAACTGGTCTTCCAGGATATAGCCCAGAGGTTCCAGATAGATAGAGTGCATGATATTAACAGAGAGAGGTTCTGGAGTCTCCAGGGATATCTCTGGTAAACACATTCAAGCACTACCAAGGCAGGAGATCAAGATGGGCAACAGCTTCAGCTTATGTGCTGTGCCTCATTTGTTCCTAATGCCCAATTTACAGATAATGGTGAGTGGGCTGATTCAGATATAACAGAGGTCGATACTCAACTTCTTGACCGAAGGGTTGGTCAGGAGGGATCTCCAGAGACTGGAGATCTTGTTGAGTGTGTAGTGTGATGGCAAAAGGGATAATACTAGTAGGGATGATAGGGGATGATTCAGAGGTAGTTTAGAGACTTCATAAGGATGTTGAGGACAAGATGTGGGCATATGAGTGAATGTAGATAGATAATTAACAAACTGAAGTACTATGATACATTCAAAGTACTTAAATACTAAAAGATCTAAATAACCAGAATAATATGCAAAGCACTACATTTATACTAGTGCAATGGAGAAGTATCTGGGTTAAGAAAAAGAGAGCATATGATGAAGGCTAAGGAATACGAATTGAATGTTAATGTGAAGAGGTATACTACAAAAAGTATAGTGTATGGCTGAAACGAAGTAAGTACGAAAATGGAAATGGACCGGAGTAAACCTGAGTAAACCCAGAGGCAAGCTGAGAGTCAAATTAGCATTGGGATTGATTGTAAGCAATGCAAGGATGGTGTGTGCTGCACCATATAGGGATATGACAAGTGAATACTGTACAAATCAGTGTCTTTAAGGACCATCTCCAAACTCACAGCAGTACCTTCTTTTGGAGGGGATGAGGATTATTGGATAGGTCCAATGATAATGGGATCTTGGATTTAAAAAAAGAGAGGCCCTTTCAAATTTTCTCTGTTTATGTTGTATTTCACATCTCATTGGATCTGCAATCAGTCAACAACATGTCCACATTTCTGTAAGATACTAGATACAAGATCTCAGTCTTTAGAAGCCAAAAGACTGAGGTTACAAAGACTAGAAAGAGTGCTATTTAACTGAAAGTGTCTGTAGTAAACTGCAAGGAGTTATAAGATGAAGTAAATACAATAGAGTAAGTAAATGAAAGCATATGGATTTGTGCTTCAGGCAGTGTAGCACAAATACCTAGAATTACAAAGAAAGTTAAGTCAAAACTGAATAGCCATGAGTAATATATACTGAAATAGAGCAATATATAATACAGAAGAATCAATGATACTTAATACATAGTGCACAGGCACAAATATAAGGATCAAGACTAGGCAAGGAAACAAAACTTGTGTTAGACACACAAACAATACATGCAATAGTGCAGTGCTGAGGTTGTTGAATCACTTAGGGAGAAGGGAGGAACAAGGGGAAAGAGATGAGCACTGTATTGCTAGTAGAGAAATGACCAGCTCAAGACTGGGGTTCTGAGTACAAACAATGTAACTAAGTACTACTTAACTCATATACTATGCATGTACTACTCATGGTCTATGCATGTAAGTAATGATCAATCATAAAATAAGTGTGCCTTGTGTTGACCTCATGGGTGCAGTTGCCTCATGGTATCCATACAGCTGTCCATGTGTTATTCCCAAGATTAGATGTCCCTGTGATAAGTCCAATAGATAAGATAATGATAATCACCAAAAGAAAAGGCGAATTCATGACATTACCCCCTCCTTTAGGACTGTGTCCTCACAGTCTTCTTCAACCTCTTTACACCCTATTTTCTCAGACCCACTTCTGCCACTGGGTCTCAAGGTACTGTTTGGAAGATGCCATAGTTGAGAACAGGGAAGTAGGTTGCCAAATTGATATAGGCTGTGATCATGAACAGGGGACCAAAGAGAATGGATAGGGAGACAATGACAGCAATGTCAGACAGTTGCATCTTCCTTGTTCCCAGTTGTAGAGATGGCCTGGAGTTCTGGTAGCAACAGTGAAGTTTTCAAGCAGAATGAATGTAAGTTGGTGTGATATAGAACATGGGGCTGAGGGGTTTCTTTTATGGAATTCCTGAACTAATTCAGGGGCATTTTCTACATTGACAACTGGTTCACAGCTGTCATGCTCCTTAGAATAGCCTTTCCAATGGATCAGGTATTCAAGTTTGCCATGTTTCATTTGGGAGTCTAGAATTTCCTCGGCTTCGAATTCTTTGGCTCCATCAACAATGACAGGTGGCAGTGGGGGCAGTGCCTGTTGCGATTCAAATGCTGGTTCCATGAACAGTGACAGCAGTGATTCATTAAAGACTGGATGTTTATGTTTCCATGTCTTCAGCAATTCCAATTTGTATGCCAATGATCCAATCTTCTTGACTATTTTGAAGGGTCCATATTGTTTGTCTTCTAGCTCTTTGGCTAGGCAGTCCATTTTGATATTCACTCCTTCTAGATAAACCAAGTCACCATTTTTGTATTCCCTTGCTGGTGAAGTGCTGTTCATCCAGTTTTCCATGTCTCTATGCTTGAACCAGCCATGCCCAACACAATTCCAAATTGTACTGAACCACTGCCTCCACTGAAGTGCTGCTCAACAAGGAATAAGTGAAACTAAAGGTCTGGGTGAATCTAAACCTATAAACACACCACAAAACCTCTAAAAACACACAAACTATGTTAAAATGCACACAAGTTCATGGGGGCAAGAATCAGTTCTTCTCAGAAGAATATCAAATCAAATTTGTACTTAGAAGACAAAGTCTTTAAGTCAAGTTTCAACTACAAGTACTTTCTATCTTCAAGGGGTGTTCACAATGAACAGGGATGTCTTATGAGACAACTGTGGTCTTCCTTCAGTTGCTACTCAAAGGTTTGAACTTCTCTCAACAATCTTAGTGAGATCTGTTCTTATAAAATAATCTACTTAAGTCCAAGCTAATAGACTTCAGCAGATGCTATGGAAGTGGTCTTCCTTAAACCAGAACTTTCAGAAGGTGCCAGGGTCTTCCAAGTGAGCACAATCTAACAGAATAAGTCACCCAGGGGTCTTCCAGCAAGGATGGACTTATAAAATATATTTCCTCTCAAAAACTCGGTCTTCCTTCCTCTAAGACTCAGAACAATACTTCAAACTCAGAACTCAATAAAGGTGGTCTTCCAACCCTTTCTGAGGCAATTATTCAATTCTAACTTAGAGTTGCCAAAGACAGACTTCAAAATTCTTATTTTCCTGAGAAACCAACTCTAAATAATCCACACAATGCTACACTTTCAATGTGAAGGCACTGGGGCTAGAGGGCGAACCCTGCCTTGCCCAGTACCCTTCCTAACTACTTAGATACAAAATTTCCGAACCATATATAGAAACAATCCAAAAGGAATAACATAGGAGCCATGTGCATAGAATCTTTAAATAAATATGACAAATGCTTCGGACTATCTGTGGGGGCCTCTGGGTGCTTAGTTATCCTTCTTTGCTATTTCTGTAAGGCTGCAAGCATGTGCAACTGCCTTATTTATTTTTATAGAACTGTTTTGGCAGTTCTTTTCTTATTTCTCTGTCTAATACTTGATTGATCCGAAATTCACTATAGATCTATCACTAGTATCTGTCAAACATCCTAACAATCATTTCTGACATCTCTATTCATAGTTTCTGATTTTTCCGGATTTTTACTCTGCCTAAAACAGCTTGTTCTCGGGAGCAGAGTAAAGCATCTCTGTCCATATATTAATAGCTATGGACTATTTATAGCATCTATACTTGGGATTGCATACAGAGATATAGATATCCTTCTGTAAAATGCAGTTTTGATGCTAATATTATGATCTCTTCAGTTTCTGAATCGTTCCTATTTGTTCTTAATATTTCTGTTGTTACTTCATGTCTTAGTACTGTGTAATAGTACTCAAATGAATTTTCTTTATCATGTACTAGGTTTTCATTGTTTTAATCACAGAATAATCATTTTCTATGTTCTAGCCTTGTAATAGCAACTTAGGCTATTGGCTTTCAAGTGATTATCATTATTATATACTTTTTTAACTGCTTGGTATCGCTTTTCAGGTAGATATTGAATTTCCATCTGTTTCTGTATTTATTTCTATTTTCAGAAGTGATCTGAGAATTGGCATGGGTATCATGTATCTCCCCATTGGTTGCTTTCCCTTTGAATGGTCATTATGATCTATATGACAATAGTAATCTTTATTTGGTTGGCTTTCAGACCACCGAGCATGCTGATATGGATTTCTTGTCCAGTATCAACTACTTCTGGGTCCTAGGCACTTTGGTATAACCAATCTCAGGTACTTTTGCAAAGCTGGCAGCCTGGGGCTCAACTCCAGCTCTCCAGTCTTTACTATAGTGAGTGCTTTTGTTATTGTAACCAATTGTATTTGCACAAAACAGGGGTGGCTGAACACATGCCATATTACCAGTTGTCGATGCTTGTCATAGAACTGTTTCATTGTCTCTGCAGCTGCTTTTAGAGATGATTCTGCTTCCTTCCAGATATTTGTCATGCACTGCAGATGTTGGCTTCTAAATCCACCAGATTTAGAAAGAATAAATAGTGGATAAAATGAAAATATCTACATACCTCTATCTGCTGGATATAGGGAGAATATATTCGTAATATGTTCTACAATAAATCCAATCTTTATTCGCCGTATTTATTGTAAATAAATTCACATAATATCCATCAGAGAAATTGAGAATATATTTAAAATAAAAAATACATCAATACGCTGGATATAGTGTTGGAGAAAATAAGAATAAATCCACCGGATATAGTCAAAGTGTCTTCTCCATCAATCCGCTGGATATATTGTGAATTTATTTGAATCATGTGATTTTCATGTGACCTACAATCACTGTTATCTCCTCACTTGGACTATGGAGGCATCTGAGCTTCGGGACCAAGGACTACAGTAGGCCATACATATACTTAGCATTAAAACACATCTGGTAATTATAAGGCCTTCCCACTCTCACCTTTTGGCTTATGTACAGTCAGTTAGCAAGAAATGCAAGCATTATTGAAGTGAGATCTAGGTGTTATCAAATCCCCATAGCTTGGCCCTATTTAGGTAGGCTTCACACTCTCTGTAGGCCATCATAGGCACATTGGTTACCTCAGTAGGCTACCATAGGATAGTTTGACTACATATATAGTGCATTTAAAATGAAAGATTGTATCATACATGCAAGGGAATAATACATTAATGACTGCACACCTAGCACAACCAAAACCCACACCCTCCCTGATGACCGTGACTAATACCATATAACTGAACCTGGACATTGCAGCTAGACACTCTTCAGACACATGGACTCACCAGTCCCCACTCAGGTTGATGTAGTAATAGTTATTAAATGCTGTAGGGCCATACCAGGTGTGTTTTAATGCTTAGTATGTGTATGGTTGTGAGGAGATAACAGTGATTGTAGGTCACATGAAAATCACATGAATCAATAAATTCACAATATATCCAGTGGATTGATGGGGAAGAGATTGTGACTATATCCGGCATATTTATTCTTATTTTCTCCAATATCATATCTGGTGCATTAATGTAGTTTTTATTTTAAATATAATCT
>JASFDF010000647.1:0-13756 GCA_036937115.1 Nidularia sp. FH-822889 | reverse complement strand
GGTGGAATCCCTCCTGCCAGCTCTCCTTTTGGAGGCCCAGGAGGCAGTGGTCCCCCTGGTAGTCCTGGCAGCAGTGGCGGGCGCTTGTCTGTGTTCAATAGGTTAAGAACGTAATATTTTTTGATCCTGCCAATCAGAAGGCGACAAACGCTGAAGACATAGACTCGGGCAGATCCTACCGTCATGGAATCGACATCTCATTGCTCAGTGACTGTCAGCGACATAACATATCGATTATCCAGGGCCCTTTATATCTCGTACACATCGAAGTCTTGTACATCGAGCTTCATAAGCTCTTGAAATAACAATAGAAAAAAATTTAAAAAAAACGGCAACCGAAGTCCAAAGCAAATAAAACAACGTCGAAAACAATATCGAATATTCACTGTACATTCAGGCTCCCGCCACTGGCAGCAATTCTGTCCATCGATACACAATCTCCTTCATGCATGGCCTCTCCGCCGAATTTCTGCGCCAGCATTCATTCAACAATCCCAGCACGGCCGGTGTATCGTGCAACACGCGATCCACGGGCGCCACAGGCGTCGCTCCCTGCGTTATGAGCTGAAAGATCAGATAATAGGGCGCATAATGGTAAGGCATATTCCCCGTAAGCAGCTATGTAGGAACAAGTTACAAGGTTATTAGTATGGATGGAGGAGCCTGGTGGAGAGAATGGCGGACCTCATATACAGTACATGCAAAAGACCATACGTCCGACTTCAGCGTCGGTGCGAGCGACACCGTGTCAAGCCCGTCAGCGGAGAGCGCGGGGAAGAACTCGGGCGCTTGCCATCTGGGTGACCCGCAGATGCTCGATGTCGTGTTCCCTGTCGATTTAGGGAATGCTTCCACCACTTTGGAGAGCCCGAAGTCCGTCAGGACGGCGTGTCCACTGTCCGTGATAAGGATGTTGCTCTGAGAACAGAGACGTCAAGAAAGAACTCGACAGTGATCTAGACATAAAGCTGCATACCGCTTTTAAATCTCCGTGCACAACGGGAGGTTTCAAGGTGTGTAGATATTCGAGGCCTTTTGCGATATCCATGATCTGCAAAGAGGGAAAACGGCACGTATTAGACTTGCAAACGTAAATAGAGACAGAAAACATACCAGTACCAATCTATCAACATCCTGGTTCTTCGAGATATACTGTGCAGCAGTCCCGTTATTATACCACTGCATGACCAAAGCAGGTCTTCCTGCAAGCTGGAATGAAACGCCATAGAATTGCGCGATGTTCGGGTGGTGAAGACGCTTCCAGACATTGACTTCGCGGTTGAGTCTCTGCGCGTGCGCATATAATCGAATAATTAGCCAAACAATCGCTAGGATGACAGCGCGCGCGCACCTTACGTAGTCTCTCGGAGCCGATCTGTCCACGGGCACTGAGTGGGCGCAGGAGCTTGACCCCGACCTACATACCCGCCGCAATCTGTAAGTCAAAACCATCTGCAGAAGTAATGATTCCACTGGCCTTCACATGGACGACATCCCCGCCATGAGGACCAATTGTACATGCCCATACGCCTTCGTAGATATCAGAAAAACCACCTATCTCTTTCACCTGCAGCGAAATATCTATGTCGCTGGTGAGATCCTCGACGTGATGGGGTATTGAGTATGCTCCTCGCTGATAAACGCCATTAGAAGATTCATCACAAGCGACGAATTTAGAGTGGGGCAGTGGGATGGAAGAGGTTTCAACAGTTTGGGCGTCGTGCTGGTGGTGCTGTACAATGAGTCCAAGCTCACTATCGTGCAGATCATGCGCATGCGTGTGAAGTGTTGGACTCGAACTTGACAGCGTCATCGACATCCTGATATGGTATGGCCAGGTCTAGGTCTTCGAGATCGATGCAGCGTGGCTCTGGCAGTGGAAGCGTTCAGCAGTTGCCGAGAACGTTAGCGACACATGATTTCATGTTATGGAAGACACAGAGAGGATGCGATAGCAAGTGAAAGTGAAAAATGAAACACGATGACATTATATAGTATTGTCCATCGGGTTTTAAAGGTGGACTTTGGAGGACCACACTGCGGGGCCAATCCGAAACTTCTCCCCAACAACAGTGGTTGATGCACAGTGGTTGATGCATACTGGCTGGTGCGCAATGGTTGATGCATACTGGCTGATGCGCAATGGTTGATGCATACTGGCTGATGCGCAATGGTTGATGCATACTGGCTGGTGCGCAATGGTTGATGCATACTGGCTGATGCGCAATGGTTGATGCATACTGGCTGGTGTGCAATGGTTGATGCATACTGGCTGATGCACAATGGTTGATGCATACTGGCTGATGCGCAATGGTTGATGCATATTGGCTGATGCACAGTGGTTGATGCATAGTGGCTGATGCACAGTGGTTGATGCACAGTGTAGTGCTAGTGCTTGACGCGTGCGACGCAACGTTGATCTAGTACCCTCCCCCTAAAGATAGTCTACAAACCACAATCTAATCTCGTCAAGAAGAAGGCAAACTCGCATGCCTAATGAATGACTTTACGAGAAGCAGAGGAGGTATACTTAGAAAGCCCAAAGAACTCGGTCCGAACCTCAGTTTTCAAGGTATCACAGCTGAATTTAGTGTTGACGCGCTTCCCGGAATAGCTGTCCCGGTATCCCGGACTTCCTAAAGCAGCTTCATCAGGAGGACGTCCAAAAAGTTTCCAGAGGTTTCTCAACCTTAAAAATATCCAAAAACGGCCAAAAACGTCCGAAACCTGGGAATCTGGAAACCTATGTCCCTTTTCGTGGAAGCCTCTCGCCGCTAACTGTGCCAGACACGTCATTGCTTTAATTTTTTAAACACGATAATTGATTTCTTCACAAATTTAGCTACATTAGGTTAGTCAACATGATTTGAGGTTTCCGGAAACCTGAAAACGTCTAAAAACGTGCAAAAACGCGGAAGCTTTTTGGACGTCTTCCTGATGACTTGTCATGCATGTCTCAAGGACCGGGAATTGTGACACATGAGCCCCTTTAGCATTCCGCGAGATATCTCCTCCTTCAGCCCACATCTTGCTTAAATTCTTACATCGGAGACATTTTAAGAGTCTGCATCCCATCTATATAATTTGTTTGGCCAAAAGCGGAGTAAATATCTATACTTTCCGTAAATACAATGTGCTGTCTCAAGGACCAGTACTAAACTGTAAAGGTTTTCATATTTCAATAATCAGTGGGCCGGCCGCCGATCACCGATTCTTAACAGGGCTACCTTAAATTAATGTTATCTGGAGTCGTGGTTCTCTGGAATCGTAGTTCGGTTGGTATTTCTCAATTTAGGCACGGTTGCCAGGATATGTTGTCCTCTCCTGGCATCAAAGGTCTCCCTAACAGGCATTAGCCAAAAGAGTAATAAGTTCACTTTCCCATACCGTAAGGTGTGCTGATATAATCCCAACCGCAGAACCAACTACAGAATGAATGCTAGATAGATAAGTATTACAATAATAGCGAAAGAGGTGAGCAGGCTAATTGCCGCATAAGGCCAGTGGAATCAGACCTAAGAGCAGGCCTATGTGCAGGACGCTGTGAATCCCTAGTCTCCTTTGCTGACCAATATAAACAGATGACAATCGATCTGATATTATATGGTGAATCCCTGCCTTCCGAAAGCACTCAAAAGAACTGCCTTCGAACCTGCCTAGCTAGAATAATTACGCAAGGAAAATTGGCCATCATTGAAATGCCACTATGTCAGACACGCAAGTCCAACGGACAAGATGCACATAACCGAAGCTAAAAGCCCTCATATTTAGAAATCACATAAGCACTCAAGTGTGCAGTGTGCACCACGTAACAATAATAGCATCTTACGTGGGTCCGATCGGTTCTTGATCACTGGGCCAATCTGCAATACAGCAACGAAGATGTTTTCACACTGACCATACAAAAAAAAAAGGAAGACACATGCTGGGGAATAATGAGCACCGTATCAGCTCCCAATCAGTTCCCTCCTCATGAAACTGTTGGTCCAAGCGTGCGGGGCTTCATGTTATGCGTTACGGGCTCCCATTCCCTGTGTTGCCTCCCTTCCATCTCGACGAGTCCTGATAAATTTTCTTCCTGCTGCTACACCCACTTTCTATAATACGCCATTAAGGACGTTTAGAAGAGACGGACGGGCTTGCCCATAGTGGTCTTGATGTGAAGAGACTTGACGTTCTGCCAGTTCTTCTTGAGGAGGGAGACGAGGAAGTTGATGCCTTTAATAAGTGGTTAGGACGAACCCGGTAATGGGAGGAAGGAATAAAGAGATACGCACTCAACATGACGTTGCCAAGAACCTGGTCGTCGTTCATCTGGACGTGACCAACGGCGACACCCAAGCACAGAACTTTCTTGAGCTGGAACTTGATAGTGGAGCGGACCTCGTTGATCTTGTTGGAGAGGTCCTCAGCGTGCGATACGGGGGTGGGGAACTTTCCGGCTAGGTAAAATGACTGTGGTTAGCGGGACATATGGCAGCAAAAGCGCAAGAATAAATACCCTTGGAGAGACCGGGACCAAGGAGACGGGGGATTTGCTTGATGAGGGTCTCAGAGGCAAGGAAGGCATCATACTTTTTAGCGAGCTTCTTGACAAGTTTCTTGTTCTTGTTAAGCCTGAGTTGAGTAAGCAGGCGTAAGTATACAATAAATAAGACAAGATTCCGGATGAACGTACTTCTTCAAATCGTCAACGGACATGTACTCGAGCTCGATCTGCTTAGCACGATCGATGTCGGCGGCATCAGCGAGAATGCAGATGGACATGCGGGGGCGGGGGACGTGGGGGAGCCTAGTAGCCAAAACATATCAGGAGTTGTTCCTCCGTATTCACAGCAGACACCCAAACGCACTTGACGGTTCCGGAGAAACGCTTGTCACGCTGGGGATCATAGTTTTTGAGGCCAATCTGCAACTCGATGGTCTCAACAAAGTTGCGCTTTTTCTCGCCATTGGCTTCGACGAGGAGCTCCTTGATGGAGCCCCGCACGCTTGACACTGAGAGCTTGCTGCCGCTGGATTGAAAGACGCATCAGTAGCATTTCTAGGTAAGAAATGGATGGTACTGACCTCATGCTGATTTTTGGGTCTTGAGGAGGAGGGTTGGTCGTCGGCCTTGCTAGGGAACACGGATTTACGATCGCTGAGTGTCGGTCACGGTGGCGCGTGGTTCTGTATAGTTGTGACAGACGTCACAATAAGCCCTAACCTCAGACTAAGGTTTAGGACCGGCAAGGTTGTGAATCTTGTGATCCGGCTCCATACCATTGTCCGAGTCTGGCACGCTGCTGTCTCCTGGTTGTCTCAGGTGTCCACCCCTTGAAGTTGAATGACTCTTAAACCCACTGCATCCTTCTTCATCCTGAACCTCTCTCATCCCATCTTTCTAGGCTCCCTAGAACGAATTTTTTCGTCTTACATTGGAATACTGCAGCAAGATACCATACTCTTTTGAACGCTTACTTCCACTGGCGAAGGGATTCCGGAGTCTGGACTGCGCAGCAAATGTCTTGCTCTTATATCTGTACGCCATAACATTACTTCCTTACGTAGTTCATCTTTTGTTGGCTAGGAAGCATCGCCCAATTTACAATTACAGGCTCTTCCGTACCCCGAGAACGTGGTACAACTTTGGCTGCTTCCAGCTTCGAAGTCCTGTCCACCTGCGGCGTCCCCTCGGATGATCGCGAATCATGGGTGGTCATCCACGACGAACACAATCACATATCCTTTGTGAGATGCTGTGAACACTGCGGAATGCTGTAGAAAACGGCTCATACATGACTGGGTATGTGTCGAAGTTGTCTGTACCAGCGGCTACCATCTTCCAGTTTGGGGCGCAACTGCCTAGACTAGAATGCTACTCTCTTGATTCGGGATGACACCACTTCTGCGATTTTATTCATGGCCAAATCGACCAATGTTATTCGTAACAGGAATATTAATACATTAATACATCCCGCAAGAACGTCGGCTACGGTCATTACAATCGTGACTACAATTACAATGTCCACTGATGAAGAAACCAACTCTCCAAAGTTCCTGGTGGTATACCGGTATCTATACGGCCCTTGTTACATTCCAAAACCCCAGGAGGAAAACCTATTATACATGATTGCTCGATTGGCCTCCAGGGGTCATGCCGTCCATGTCGGCCGATTGACTGTAGATTGATGTAAGGAGGCAGCAGGACTTAAATACACATCGTAGAAGCTACCTGGGCCTCTGCTAACGCGAATGGAGTTGTCGTTGTTCGCATTGAATGAGTTCGTTATCGTCGTGTTGCCAGAGTTGTGGCTTGTGACGTGATTCGAGTTGTCCGAGGTGCTGTAGTTTCCTGCCACCTGCGTGAAAGCAATAGGCCCACCCACCGAACGGAGACCAGAGAAATCGAATCCACCAGTGAATGTGCCTGCACCCGGACCCGGGGCGGGAGAAGCAGGATTTGACGATGTAGGACTTATCGATGGTCCACTGGCTGGTGACTCGGGTGGCCGTAGCTCTGCCTCTCGCTCTGCCTGCTCGCGCGCTCGTTCTCGTTCCACCCGAGCGAGCTCGAGTTCATCTATGATCTTCTGCTGCTGCGCTGCCATCTTCTCCATCATTTCGTGGACGGTGATGTGCGACTTCACCTATCAGATGCACCATGTTAGTTCACGCATGTTATGGCCGATGACGGATCCAACATACCCCGAACAACTGCATAGCTTGGTTCAACCTTTCCCTGAACTCGTTAATCTTTCTCGCGTCTGCTGAGCTGAAGATGATGCGGATTAACATCTTGCGCTGTGTCATTTTGTTGGTGAATTGCATGATGTCGTTCACAGTACTATTGCGATCTTGTTAAGGTTCACGGAAATAAATGGAAGTGTGAAATGTCACGTACTCCTTCAGGTCCTTGATGCTTGCAGTGTACTCTGATATTTGTTTCGTCGGATCCTTGGTTAAGTTTGCGACGGCGTATACGACATCAAAAGCATCTTGTGCGAGACGCTTGAAGTCGCTTTTGCTATCTTTAACGTCCTAGATATAGAACTAAGTTCAGCAGGACAATCGACGAGGAGATTTGAGGAGCTCACACCTGAATGGTATTCAAGATAAACAAAATCCCAGCAGCAGTTTCCTTCAAGTGCGGGACAGGCGATACAGTAGCTATATCTCTGATAAAGCTGAGCACCACAACGGCCGCTTCTTTTGAGAGTTCAAGCACACTGGGTGGCGGCAGCGGGATCCCATCACTATCAATGATGGTCGCTGGCATTGTCTTCTCTCTAACCAAGGGAGTCGATGGCTCTGGGATGATGAAGCTGCTGGCTTTCTCACTCATATGATTGAGGATGGGTGGAGGAGAATAGTGAAAGGAGTTTGGGTGGGAGGTATCGCGAGGTAAGAAGGTATTTAGATTCTTTGTTTTCGTTGGCGTGCTGTTGTTGATTCAACTCCGAAGGACTTTGTAACTGGAATTAGTGAGTCCCGCTCACAATGAATACCGTTCTCATTAAATCTTGGAGCGAATTCCCCGTCAAGCTGTGTAAGCCTGGCTTGGGGCTGCGGGCTTGTGAAATTGGAGTCATGAACACTAAACAGGTCCTGAGCAAGCAATGGTTGGTCAGCACGGTCATCGCCGGGAGCAGACTAGAAGCACGTGATGTGAATGTGCCTAGTACCGCGAACGTCGACAACGGACGTCGATGTTGGAAACTTCTCCGAGCCCATCGCCTGCTTTTCTGCTCTGAGTCTTTACGCATGAATCATCGCGGAGCCCTCTTTCCAGAGCGGAGCTTACGTGTATGAATAGCAATTTCCCTTCGCATCGGATCGATGACCAAGTTTCCGTTGATCGACGTCGTTACTTGAAGAAGCCGAGCGAGCAGAATTTTTTGAGAGGAGGAAGTTTGAGGTTAATGCATATGGCTCTATGGTTTGCTTGTGCCTGGTGGTGAGAAGATGACGGTTGGAAACATACCGCGCATCGATCATGATCGAGCTGCCTGCTATAATTAGCACGTATTAAAGACGGCTAATTTGGTCAAGTCTTCATGGAGGTACTCCTACTTACTTCGCTTTCGTTTCAACGACTGCACGCCGCCCAATCTCATACACCATCATCTTGTCGTTCAAACTTTTCCATATACACCATGACTACCACCATAAACTCCTCCATCGTCACTGTGCCCAGGTTCTCTTTCACTCCCTCTCCAGAAGAAGAGGCCCAGGTGGCTGCCGCCGTCGCTGAGATGGTAAGTCCTTATTTCACCCCTCTATCCTGCATGAGGCTAACTCACTATAGGAAAAATGGATGTCGCCACTATCCACGTCTTCTAGCTCTACATCTACGGCCAAATCCATAAAGACACCTCTCGACGATTCCCCAAGTCAACTCCCTTGGAGTCCTATCATTGTATGTATCCCTTTCCCTTATATACTCGAATCCTCTTCATTTTTTCATGTCTCAGATAAAATCTGGGAGAAATAGTGGCTTACAGAGTGAGAAGGTAGCAACCTTTTTTTGTTTCGCTGGTTGCGGCTGACGCTCTCGTTTTAGGATATTCTGCAGCAATTAGAGGCAAATATTCTTATTGGTGCATCATCAATCGCAAAAGAAGGCTTGCAGAAGGTTCATGGAGCCCACTTGATATCGATGGAAGATCCAGAGGTCGAATCTGACGCGTCAGAGGCTGACCATGCTGATGTAACCACATTTTGTCCCGTTCATTTCCATATACTAATCTTTTATACTAACAGTTCCAAGATATATGCCTAGAAACGAGCGAAGAAATACCTCATATCGGAACAGAAATCAGTTATCCGCCTACCCCAGTGTCGCCCACCACGCCATCGCGGTCCCAAGGCATCGCAGCTCGCATGTGTGACTCTCTTATACTGCCCAAGCGTTCTTTTCAGCTTCAATCAATGCCCAAACATGATCTCTGCCCTCCGGATTCCCCAATATCGACACCTCACCGGGCTAAACTAGCGCAAAACCCCTTACCTCTATTTCGCTACGCGCCGTCCACCTCCTTCTCCTGCACACCATGGAGGTATGCTACCCCAGAGACCCCCATCAAGGTCCCTCGTCGACTCCGGTTGGTCAATCCATCCTCGTCAGCCTCCTGGCGTTCTCAGTCTCCCTCGAATCCCGCCTCTCCCACTCCCTGGCATGCTTGGCCTCTTCCTAGTCCGTCTTCCTCCACTCCCTGGCGCGAGCAATCTCCTCCTATCCCCTCCCGTTCCCTCCAAAACCCGTCTCATCCTTCTCCGTCAATACCGCGCAATCCTCGAACACCTCGACGTCGCAAGCTCAACAACCCTGCACCGACAACTCCTCTTGGTTCGCGGACGCCACCCTCTTTAGCAACGACTAGCATTCCATGTGCCGTCTATTTTCCTTGCGAAGCCTTCTTTTTCGATGCCGCCGACGCCTTCGTAACCCCCAAGAAGACCGCTGCCCATATAATAACTCCTCACGCAGCAGCACCCCGAAAGCGTAGGCGCATCCGCATCTCTGACGACTTTTGGGATTCAAGCCCCTTCGTCCATGGCTCGCCTACGCCCAATCGTCACAACCGCAGCCCCGAGGAGACTAAGTCACCGATGCTCCGTATGAAGGCAGTCATTCCAGTGCGAGATCTCGCGTTAGCCTACATACTTGGCAAAGGTGCGCAAGGGGCCGTGTATCTTGCGACTCGCGCGGACGTTCCAGACAGCAATCTTCTGGCTGTGAAGGTCATAAAGAAGAGCAAGGCTGATGCAGATGATATTATCATGATTCTTGAAGAGACCCGGCTGCTTCGGCGCGTTCAGAACCATCCATTTGTCCTGCAGCTCGAGGAGGCCTTCCATGATTCGCTGAATTTCTACCTTGTCACGGTAAGTTTTTGCTATCTTCTTTGATGTGATAGTTCATGGCACTAATTGCATTTAATAACAGGACTACCATTGCGGTGGAGATCTTCATGAACTGGTCGTTGATGTAGGTCCAATCAATAGCAAAGATGCGCAGCTATACGCCGCGGAATTGGTGTGTTCCCTCTGTCACTAGTTGGATCCATCTAACTCCTCCCCTTCGCAGCTTCTAGGCATCCAGTATCTGCACGACAACCACATTATCCATAGGGATATTAAACCTGCGAACGTGCTTATTAAAAATAGTGGGCACATTTGCATAGCTGACTTTGGGCTGGCGAAAGATGTCTCCAGCTGTAAAGGCGCGAACATTGCTGGGGACTCAAAGGCATCTAAAGAACTCATCACCACCGGGTTTGCGGGGACGCTACTATTCATGTGTCCTGAGATGCTCTCCAAACTTCCCTACGGTTTTGGTGCTGACTGGTGGAGCTATGGCGTCACCATATATTGTCTGGTGCAGGGTGATGTGAGTCGTCTTTATCTCTCTTCATCTTACTTATAGATAACCTTCATTTGTACATCTTTTCAGTTTCCTTGGGTACATGATCAGACCAACCAGATACTCAACCAGATCATCAACCATCCCCTGGAATTTCAGCCAAATGTTCCCCTGAGAAGGGACACACGGGATTTCCTGATTGGTGTACGTTCTCTATCTCTCCAGCGTCGAAGAAAGTTACTTATGGTCGACAATCTACTTGTCTCTGTTATAGGTATTACAAAAAGCCCCTTGTGAGCGACTGACGGTGAATGAGATGAAGAGCCACCCTTTCTTCGCAAACCTGTAAGCATGCATTCAACTGCAGGGTCTATTATGATCTTGATTGTTTATCCAATAGGGATTTCAATGAGTTAATGGCCGAAAGAGTGGCTCGTAGGTCTTGTACATTACCTCCAATGATATATGTTGATTGAACCCTCTATGTCATACAGCTCCATATGTTCCAGGTAACCGAGGATGTGTCATTTCCGCCAAAGGGTTGCGCCAAGAAGATGATTTTTTTTGCGGGACTCCCTACGCCGCACACGATCCCTATCCCGAGTACAGTTTTAAACGATCCAGGTTTCAAGCCTCAACCAAACCCAAGCTTTCGATAGTTTCTGGACAGCAGCAGCACAAATCTAACATCTCTCCGCCGTTATCTTCCAGTGGGGAGACTTCTTGGGACGGGATTCACCCGCCGCTATCTCTCCGATACCCATCCCCCATAACATCTTCCCACTACCCCACCTCGCCTCTGAACGACCAATTCCATGAAGAGATGTGCTCTCGGGAAATCCTCACAGCCATCTTCCAAGAAATTCCCATGGGATCCATATACTTAACGCCACCGATGCACCCTACGGAGTCTGACCATTCATTACCACCGATACCGAGTCACACCAGTATGAACACTCCGGTTTGTTTCCCACCTTGCACTGAAAATGAAGTACAGAGCGAGGAAGTGTGTCCCTCTGAATTTACAGCCGTCTTCGAGGAAATCCTACTTGGTTCCCAGTACGCCCCCCTGCCTGCTATTTCTTATCCCAGCAATCCAAAAGACATCTTGCTGGCCTTCGACCCTATTGCTATCCCTTCCTCCAACTCCTTCTCTTCGTTTCCTTCACCGAATTCTTCCCTGCGACTTCTTGAAGAGGAAAAGCCATCTACCCCGGAGGCCAGCCAAGCGCCCCCTAGTGACATTCACTGCAATGGACCCATAGGCATCAATATACCCTGGCGAAGTTACTTTCTTCAGTCTATTTTCCACTGGACGGAGCGCACTGGAAAGTATATTCGGTGGGCAGCTGGACTAGTATTTGGTCGGGCCATGCTTGGAGGTAGGCAGTACGCTTAGGGGAACTAGTTCTCGCGGGTGCCGGTGAAACATGGATATTATCGGATTTCTTGATCTTCCGTACGTGAGCATAATTCTTTCTTATACTTAGCCGTGCTGACTTTCGTGGCTTTTAAGTCATCCTTTATGCATAGTTTTTTTCTGGATCTGTGAGCCCCAGTTTCTCTCACTGTTATGAGAGGTCTTGTATTTAGCGGCTTTCTTGTCACTATAGATCCTTTCTCATTACTCCATCAATGATTTCTCGCACATTTCACTGTGAGTGTTCTACCTTCTTTTAACACAAGCCACCCTGACCTTAGATCTATAGAGATCTGCATCTTATTTCTAACAGTTTTCCAACGTCTCAGGTCGTCTATCCTCCAGGCCTGTGCAACTGGGATCTCTCTTTCTCCGCTTTATAAGGTTTCTTAGCCTCTCGAGCTTTCTACTTGTGCATTCTCTCGATTCTTCGGCCTATCTATCGATACCAATTCAGGATCTATCGCGCGCAATTTCTTATTTGGCAACTTCTTTATCTCGGTCTCAGAATCCCTTCTCTCGTAAATCTTCGTTCCTCTCTCTTTCTTGCTGCACCTTATCCCTGGATACCTGAACCTCCATATCGTGATGTCTCTCGCAAAATCTCTGTTTCCTACTCGCTGTAATCAATTCACGTCATTCACGGATGGTGAGATCTTCATTTGTTCTGCTTTCTCATATCGGCTTCTAACATAGTTTCTTAGAGTGTCTATCCAATATGAAAGGCATCTCTATCCAGCTAGGTTTGCCTGACGCCTCTATTATTTGGTTCTATATCGTGGCGTCTCCGAGGCGCTCCTCGATCTTCCAAGGCCTATCCGGTCAATTTGCTCTAGTTGGCTCTGCATATCTGCGGGGGTTTCAGTTCTGAGACTGTTCGACGATCGCTTCTTGAACGATGCCCATGGAACTCTCACGCAAGATCCTGATCGTTTGTCTGTCTCTCCTTAAGCTCTGGTACTATATCCTGCGCCCCGTGGAAAGAAGATAGATAGGTCCCAGATATCGCCTAACAGCCTCTGGACTTCGTGCAAGATGATGAGCCATTGTTACCTCAGAAGAGAATACCATATAGGAATCCCGACAATTATCGTCTGACGGGTTGGAGGACCGCAATGACATGTAGAAAGATCACTGGCTGAAACGATCAAGGTCTACAAAACCATTGGAGAATAGAAAACTTTGTTCTCTTTGGAATGCTCTGCGGATCTTCATCCCATACCTACAGCTACGTACACAACTATTTGACTTATTTTTTGATTTTCATCGTGCGAGCGGAAAATTCAAGAACGTCTTGATATTTCAATACACATATCTCTTTCAGCCGAGTCACATTGAGGCACATGAGCTTCCTAGACGACAACTGGTGCCCCTTTAGGGTGATAACGATGAGTGGTACACTGCTTAGGATCGTATATGACATACAGAAGTGAGGTAGACTAAACAATGCTTTCCAAGTGTAATTGTTTCCAATAAGTAGACGTTACGAAGATACTGAAGCTAATATTCCTCAGACAGCTGATGCCCAGCGCATGATCCATAGTGCGCTGTTCGCTTGCACACGGCTGGAGAATGTAAGATGACGTCCGAGCCAGGTCAATAAAGCTGAGTGTAGGCAGTAAAGATGATGCCTCTCCGATGGAGGGTGAGCATAGTGCGCACAGTTGATCATTTCGGCGAGTGAGCGCTAAGGAAAGCATCAAATCGGATGTAGAGGTTGTCATCTAGTACTGGGTCCCCTATGGGAATGACTGGCCCAGGAATTAGCTGATGATCGCATGTCGACTCATATTAAGAAACATCAGTCTGCCCTGCCTCGATTGATTGCCAAGTTCTGAGCAATGAACAGGCCTGCTAGACTTCGTGACCCTCAACAGCCCGAATGAACGGGTGCGAAATTTGTGCCCCATAGTCGTCAGAGTCAACCAAAGGCCCATCATGCAGTAGCCGGCGAAGTCCTATCCAGAACGTCGGTCCATATAGCTGAT
>JASFDF010000645.1:0-13788 GCA_036937115.1 Nidularia sp. FH-822889 | reverse complement strand
GCTCTTGTGGAGGAGTTGCTAATTCGGGAAATGGTCATTGTCTGTCAGACATAGTATCAAAACTGTCAACAGAATGAGAACAAGATCAGATATAGCAAAGAGGCCCGATTGATCCCACAGCATACACTCGAAACAAATGTAAAGCATAATTCAGATGACAAACGCCCTGTGCGATTGACTTCCTGTAGCAACTCTTGATGGACAAGGTGTAAATATGTTGAGCAGCTTCTACATGGATCCCAGAACGATATAAAAATTGATATAGAATCTGATCAGATTGTTGGATATACATCCCTTAATGATCTAGAAGGGCTTCTGCAGTGCGATAGTTCTGAATAGATGAGGTGATGATTTTGGAAGAAAAAGGAATACTTTTAGATCCGAAAGTTCTGGAGTCAAACTCGCAAGGGGAAGACTCAAGCCAACTACAAGGCACATCTATGGGCGGGGTAGTAGTATAATAAATAAATTATGTATTATACTATTACTCTGCCCTGGTTCCTTAAAGGAACTAAACTTATAAGTTAGGGGTGGATGGTGGGGAAAAACAGCAACGGCGCGATAGCAGTAAAAGAAATTACCAGCGCTGTTGAGACCACGATATGAATTTTGAATCAAGATTTATAAATACTTGCGAGCGCAGTGTGAGACGACGAGGAGCCCTCTCATGCACTCGCATGCCTATGCAAAAACAGGCGGAAGAAACCGAAAAGCGCCATTAACCCTGGGCAACAACACCCACATATACCATTTCCCGGACCAGTTGCTACATATGATTCAACTGAATACAAGCACGGGAGCGAAGCCGCAGAATATCATCGACATATACATTAACTCGACGAACACCACTCGGTGCTCCGACACCCTATCGAATCGAGGTAACTTGAACAGTTCAAGGTAGCATGATTTTGATCTGCTGAGAGTTTGATTAGTGGGTGTCGTTGCATACCGTTTCAGACTATTTATGTAATCTATCTTGCAAAATTTCGAGCAGGTCAGATGTCAGCACATGTGCAGCGCCGTCCATGCGAATTATTGTTAAGTACACACCTCTATATGCTTTTGTATGTAGAAACACCTCAAATATAGTGGGAATATCGATGGGGAATGAATATTGACTTGATACATGGAATCATTTCTGAACGCGCAACCAGACTGACTCAGTACGCTGTGTTATTATTGTAGTTTATTTGCTTTTCGTGCTCATACCGTCTTCGACAAAGTCAACCATTGGACAGCCATGGCGCATTACTCGGTAATACTCTCTGGCAAATGCGCATGCCCTTCCAACGTCAAAACATATGACTGGTCTAAGTTTAGTGGCTCGTATATATTTCAGCATGACTCTTAGGAATACCCTACTGGTGCGTATGGACCCTCTTTCGTTCATTTTATTGGCGACGAATGATGGAAGCAGTCCTTTAGTCCTGATGCCCATATGTCCCTTGCGTGCGTCCCGCTCTGCACCAGATCTTGAATTCGAACCGATTACAAACCAAAAACAGTCCTATATTCTCCAGGAGACATCAACATACAGAGCGATACAACTGTAACTGATACGGCATCACGAAGTTAACACCAATGATATCGGAACTATCTTGCGCTTGTGTACATTCACATCTATTTGATTGGCCTATCCGTCTGAAGCTCCTTTACTATTAGCTATGACGGGTGAACATACCATGGGACTGTTCAGTTTTATCCAAGAGAACCCTGCCAACTTGAGCGTCCTGATCTTTTTCGTTCAGCCCTGATGCGAACCTCAACCCATATTTCATTGGGTATTATTTTCTCACAGTCGTTGTGGACAAGACTTGAATTTCGATGCCTTCTGATGGAAAATATAGCTTCAATCCGAATCGAGGATGTCTGTGATGTTGAAGTTTCCAGCGCGAACATATAACGGCGAATCCCCGCTCTTAGACTTTCCAAATCCTGCTGCAATCCTGACAATCAGTTAGTTGTCTTTGTCCTGCACCTCTGCTCTGAACGCAGTCGCTAGGACGTACAAGATGACAACCAGCTCCGGGACTACAATGCCTCTTCCTAGTTCAACCCTTCCTCGTCTACCTGCTACAGGTGTCCTTCCATTCGAGCCTATTGCGATCATAGGTGTTGGGATGCGTGCACCTGGGGGTATTAGTAATTTCACATCCCTTTGGGAAACCCTCGTTCAGCGTAAATCACATCACGCATGCGTAGCTACCGATCCACGTTTTCTGCGTCGATTCGATCCAGAGGATTTCAAGGCTATGTTCTCCGCTACTCCAGACGCGAGGACAACATTGCACGGAAATCTCTTCGACGAAACCCCCGGTTTAGATGAAGCTTATTTTGGGATCAGCAAACGTGATAGCAATTGCATGGACATACAGCAGAAGCTTTTGCTCCATGTAGCTCACGAAGCCCTAGAAGATGCAGGTTTTACCGGGGAAGCAGATGGTTCTGCAATGGACCCTGTAACTTTCGGTGTATATATTGGATCGGCCACCGATGATTTTTTCAAGGTACGCGCCTTTCATCGGGATTGAAGAATTCGATACTGAGGAGATAATCTGTCCACTGCAGGATCCAAATAACTATTCATATGATATATACCATCTTGCTCGCACTCATAGGGCTTTTCTCGCAGGTCAAATTAGTCATCACTTTGGTCTTCATGGCCCCTCAGTTGCAGTCGACACTGTCTGTGCTGGTTCAATGACGGCTTTTAATGATGCCTGTCGTGCATTGGCGACGGGGGAGTGTCGTGCCGCCATCGCCGGCGGCGTGCATGTAATGACACCTGTCTCGGCCCCGCCAGCGGTCATATCGCTTAAATTAGCGGGGTTTCTTGATCCTGAAGGCCAATGTAAACCATTCCTTGCAGATGGGAAAGGATACTGCCGAGCCGAGGGTTGCGGGCTCGTTGTTCTGAAACGTCTTTCAGACGCAGTTCAGGACGGTGACCGCATTCACGGCGTTATTCGAGGTATGGGCGCCGGAAACATGGCCAGCGCCAAATCCATCTTGCGTCCAGACAATATACAACAGAGTATATCCTTAGCCCGGGCTATTGTTTCTTCGGGTATTGATCCTGCAGATATCAGTTTCGTAGAGGCTCATGGACCCGGCACGCAGCAAGGCGATCCTGCAGAGGTATTTTCCATCTGCTCAGTAGTGGCGGGTCAAGACAGAAGTGATACCCTTGTCATTGGATCTATTAAGGGCAACATTGGACATTCAGAAGCAGCATCGGGATCTCTTAGCTTATTCAAAGTTTTGGCAATGATGCGCTACGGACGGATTGCTCCCCAAGCTTCCTTCCATCCTTCCAAGATGAATTCCAGCCTTAAACCTTTCTTCGAACAATATCCTATCAGGATAAGCGATAATGAACAAGATTGGAGCACACCCCGCCGTATTGCTATTGTCAGCAACTTCGGTGCTTCTGGCTACGCGGGACATATGGTTGTCGAAGATGTATCCTCCTCCATGAATAAGCCAGCGTCTTCCCTGAGAATGCCGATTTCTCTTCCTTTTATGATCTCTGCTAAGGATAAGCCTATGCTTTTGATTCTCGCTCGGAGCTATGTAGATTGGCTAGATGGTGATGGCGCTTCAGTGGAGCTTCACGACATTTCTTACGCAACAACCGCCCGGCGGATGGTTCACCCATATTTTTTTCTTGTGCAAGCCCGGTCGCATGCCGATTTTGCACAACAGCTGCGTGAAGATAAATTGCCAATCATCACTGCTTCGTCGAATAAATCACGTTCTGTAGCCTTTTGTTTCTCAGGTCAGGGCGGTCCGCGACTTGATCCACGTCAATCTGCTCTCTATGGTGTGTCAGCTGCTTTCACATCTGCAGTGGATAACTGCTTCCTGCTCTCCGAAAAAGAGCAGCTCATTGCAGCGGATGATATTGAACTACTTGAGCTTTTTGCCTTACAGATGGGTCTGGCAGAAATGTGGGCTTCTTGGGGCATTAAACCAACAGCTGTCGCGGGATTCAGCTTTGGCGAGTATATCGCTCTCGTTGTTGCTGGTGTTCTCCGCCTTAGAGATGCTCTCAAACTTGTTGGCATTCGTGCAACTCTGATTCGTGAGAATTGCACCGGAACTATAAGCAAAATGGCTGCGCTTCGATTACCCCTTCCACAAGTGCATCAGCTTCTGGGACAGCAGCAGGTAACAAGAGTGGAGTTGGCGTGTATTAACGGCGAAGATCGGGTGACGTTAGCGGGAACGCCAGAAGATTTAACCATCTTTCACAACGAGATTCTGAAGGTCTATCCAACTATTCAGTGGCAACTGGTAGATAACGTGAAGGTGGGCTTCCATTCTCGCTTTGTGGAACCTGCTTGCGAAAAGTTTCTGCGGGCTTGCGAGGAGATCGAGTTCTATCCTTCGGAGACTATGCTGTTATCTGGCACACTGGGACGCACGTGCTCCCCCGGTGACAATGCCTTATCACAGGTTGATTATCTTGTTCGCCACTGTCGGGAGACCAACAAATTTGGTATGGCTATTCTGAACTACAGCGAAAAAAATGACTCTGCCAACATATCACAGCCAGATTGGATTGAATTGGGGCCCCATACGACGACGATTGGGTTTATTCCACAATCTCATGGTCAGCTCAAGCTCCCTTCTCATCGAACTGGAGTCTCTGGATGGATAACAGTCCTCGATACCATGACAACACTATACGCCGTCGGACATTCCATCAGCTTTACTGCGTTTCACCGCGACATTAACCCCACCGCCCACCATATCGACCTACCGAGGTATCCGTTTCGTCTGCAGCCTCATTCATATCCTGTCCGAAAAGTAGTCGATGTCTCATCTACTCCATCTAAGAAGGCTGTTTTCTCTCGTGTCACGTCTGCAGAAGTGGCGCCCGTTCTGCGAAGCCACATTGTTGCTAATCAAACAATTTGCCCCGCATCGGTATATATGGGACTCGTATTCGCTGCATGCGCCGAGGGACACCAGGAGAGAACGGCTTTCCGTCTTTCGCAGCTGGTAATGGCCACGCCATTCACAAATCTGAACGATAGCTGGCTGGAAGCTCGGGCGACCCTTTATTCTTCGACTGGAATGCCTTCCGGTTTCAATGTGGTCAGCAAGAGTGGCCAGGTGCATGCGTCGATGCACATCGAAAATCTCGATCAAGCTCACCTGCTAGATTCGCTCAGTTTACTAAAGCCACTCGTCCTATCACTGCTCCCCATGAAATATCTTCCGGAGACGAACATTCTCGACAAGCGATTGGCATACGATCTATTCAGCCAAACGGTTTGCTATGGCGCTCACTGTCAAGCTCTCCGTCGTGTTTGGGTTTCTGCAGACGGCCACCAAGCATGGGGGTCCTTTGTAAACGAGGAAGATGAGATCACAGAGAGAGCTAAGGTCGAGCCAGCTAGTCTCCAGAATTTTTCACCAATATTGGTCGACCGCGCCTGCCAGCTTGTTGGTCTATTGATCAACACCTGTGGATCTCGTGCACGCGATGAGATCTTTGTAGCCAGTGAAATTGATCAAATTGAAATTGACCTCTCCAAAATCCAGTGTAATGGCTCTTTTGAGAGCTATGCATCATTTGAGCTTGTCGGCAGCGTGGCAGTAGGTCAGGTCTTCACGTTCGATCAGGAACGACGATTGGTTGCAGCATTCAGAGCTGTCAGGATGCATCGAATGAAACAGCACGTAGTAGAGCATTTGGCACGCAGGGCTTCTGGAGATGTTGGAGAGTCACATCCTAAACCCCAACCAGATCCTACCAAAAGCTTGCCTTCACCGTTGCTGACCCCAAAAGAAGAAGCTAAGGATTCGTTGAATGAGCAACTGCGCAAAAGAGTATCTACGTTCTTCCGGTCCACATTACGCGTGAATGATATACCTCTAGACAAAGAGGTGCGATCTGACTATTGCGATTCTTATGGCGCTATTTAACTGATTAATCGCCAACAGCTGGCTGATCTTGGCCTCGATTCTCTAACTTCTGTCGAGATCAGCGTCGAGCTCGAACGTCTGCTTCCTAATCACAGGTTTTCAGCTGAACTTCTTGTCGAGCCGAAGGTGACGCTGAGAGGCGTTTTTAAAGCTCTGAATTTATCTTCACCGTCTGGATATGCATTTGATGCTGCGTTAGCAGCAAACATAATATCATCGTCCGTGGCTGAGGACGAACCGACCATTTCAGGCTCTGACTCTTCACTTGATATTACAGACGGCACGAAGGTAGTACTCAACCTTATAGGTTCCAATCCCGAGCAGATACAAGAGAAGCCGGGAACTAAACCACTTATGCTTATTCACGACGGGGGCGGAACGGCACTGGCATACCGTTTACTTGGTGATATCAGCTGCACACTGCTTGGCGTGCACTCCCCTGGCCTGAAGACGGGTTCTGGAATTGTCAGTATTCGTCATGCAGCGGACCGGTATGCTACTTTCGCGCGTCAGCATCTCACTCGATCCTCTTGTAATTCTACTCGGCTCATTGTGGGTGGGTGGTCTCTTGGGGGCATAATAGCACTTGCACTGGCCGCTGCACATCCAGATCTTGTTTCAGGCGTGCTTCTTCTGGACCCTCCCCCTCCTGGAACCGCTGCGATGAAGCCAGACGAGGCTGATGTTTTAATTCCGACGTCAAACTCTGGTAACTCCAGTGGCTTCAGTACGCTCGTCCGAACTCAACTCAAAATGAATGCTCAAGCTCTCAGTATTGATGCAGACGTCCAGGAAGGCTTGGAAGCCATCACTACGAAGTTGAGATGCCCTGTGTATCTTGTTAGCGCCGCCGAGCCTCTCGACGTCAAAGCACGGAATGTGCAGTATTCTCCAGGTTCTTGTTCTGAATGGATGTTGAGCTATGATCGGATCCAGATGGCTGAGGCGGCTTGGAGAAGTGCTTTGGGAAACCTCCTCGTCGGTACCATGCAGATAGCTGGTAATCATTTCACAATTTTCAGCCAAACCCGTGCCAAGAGCACCACTGAAGCTGTACAGAGAGGCATCGATGCTCTCGAGACAAGCGGCATGCAAGCCCCTAATTAATTCTAGACATTCATAATTGTTTTATCTGACCACAGTGTATACATGAACTCTCATTCTAGCAATCATTTACTAAATAATTTCGCCTTTTGTATTCACCGCATGACAGCTGGAGAATTTCAGATAAATGCTGCTTTACGTAAATTATATTCACTCTTTCCTATCGGAAATTTAGATGGAGATTGACGTGTAACGAGTAACAATTAATCACTTTGAAGATAGAAACTGGGTTATATAAAAACTTAACATTGTCTATTTTACCTTGTCAAAGTTAGCTTACAGAGAGATAATAAGTGCTAGTTATCGCTATAATTCCGACGGAAAATTACGTCTGCTTCTGGTGGTGAGAATCTTACAGAAAGGCCACGGGTGTTGGTATATCGTAGGCCAAAGTACACGTAGGCAAGTAAGCATCCAGCAGCTATAAGGGTCTCAAACTCTCTGAAACAAGCCTGATGGGTGTTGTAGAGCATAGACATGCAATACATATCTCAAAAAATGCTAGATAAGATAAGTGTGATAAAATGGTGCACGCAAGGTTCACGCAAGTGCATATGCAACTACATGCAGGCGCACATATCTGCATGTAAGCTTGTCCGCAAGTCAGTGCTGTGTGTGCAAGCATATTGAGCTCGTGCGTAGTATAATTATACTCTGCGGGCTCATAAACTTCAATATAAATATTCGTAATTTCATGTGAATCATTCTTTTGTGGGGAAGACTACAGCTTGAGCATAAAATGAAATAAATTATTATATTGAAGTCAGAAGTCATTAATCAACAAGCTCAGCGTGGTAGAAACAACTGGCATGCTTATCAACAGGCATAAAAATTGTCTAGTACCGAGAATCTTGTACCAGTATTTTCCCTTGAAGAGAAGCTTGCACTTCAGAACTGAAAGCAGATATCCCTTTCTGTTGCAGTCTTATAGAACATCATAGTATCCAGACTCCCTCATTTACACCTCTTATTTTGACCTATGTGAATCCATCTCTACATCTCCCCTTGAATTCTATCATTACATAGTTACATCTTCATCTTTGGCATCCACTATGGGTCTATTGCTTTATTCATCTATTTCAATCTCAGATTCCGAACCCCTGCTTGATAAGATATTAATATCAATCCCTATTCTTCAGCATATTCCCCAGAGGCTTCCTTTATTCCCCTTGACCAAATTCTTATTTTTGGTGTCCAAAGCAGAGAAGGTAACTCACAAATGAATAAATTTACTTCTAATACTGTCTTTGTTTAATGTAGAATGTTTAGCAAATGGAAGTCCAAAATGCAACCTGAGCTCTTGCAAGCAATACTCAAGCTCACACAAATGCATGCTAATACCCTATGCATACAGCCTGCATGCCATGCAACTGAACACAATGTACACAAGCTGCTATGCAAAATTTCATGTGCCCAATGTGATTAAATGTTAATCAACTCACATGTTGAATTTTTCAAAAAGCAAGCTATTTAAACAGCTTATTGCTAATATATTATTGGGGAGAAGGCTCATTTAAAGTGTGTTTAAATATTGTTTAAAAGTTGTTTAAATGCTCACCAAATATTTAACATTCAGGAATATGTTTGAAAATGTTGAAGCAATTATTTAAGTGGAGGTTTAAATATACAAATCAACACCTGTGTCAAGATCTGAACACAGATGGACAAGAAGGTTGGTATAGCCAAAGAGTGTGCCCTATGATACCTAGAGATGCTAGACAAAGGAGGACATTGGCTTCAGCTTATGTGTTGTGCCACCTACTATCCTAGTCCTGTATTTAGAATAGACAGACAATAAGAACAGAGCTTAGAATAGACAACAAGAGCTCAGATTGTCAAATAGAAACAAAGATTTAACCAAAGGTCAGCCAAAGGTTGACAGAGTGGCCAGAGTATTGAACAAGAGATTGAGAGAGTATAAGGATCACATCAAGCCAGGATATGGATTGATGATGCAATTAACAAACTAAAGAACTACAACTTGAATACTACTGCTTATATACTATTCCTAGAGATAAGCTATTGATACTAAGTCCAATGAAGATATATGAAGCATCTGGAATTAGAGGTCAGGTTGAAACTAAAGTGTGGAGAGATTCAGAGGAACAAAGATTATGTGGAGACCAAGGTTGCTAACTAAAAAGCTTTGTGAATATGAAAGTAAAAGAACTTAAAATGAGACTAGTATGAAATGAAGGCTCATTGCAGAATATCTGAAACATGTAGTTGGCCAATGTGGCTGAGGCTTGGCCACAAGAAATTGGAATTGATATGCCCTAGGCAGATCTACACTTGAACACTAAGGAAAAATCACATCTTAGTATCCAAATTATGATATTGGTCAACGTAACTACAACAGAACAAAGTACAACAATGAAGTTCTAAACATGAGAAGAAAGTGTGTCTTGCTTGCATAGAAGAGAACATGGAATGCAGCAGCACTGAATATAGCACCAGTATCTGGAATCTGGATAAAGCCAACATGGCTAAGTTGAGCCCTAGCACAGCCAAAAACAAGACAATAGGGGCCTAGTTTGGCAACATGTGTAAGCCATAACAGGTACATATAAAGAGACAAAGGAAAACATAGCTAGAATATCAGATGAAGGAAAGCCATAGCATTGCTGATACATGAGTGGGTCATAGCATAATAATCAATAGAACAGAATAAGCTACTCTACCTATGTAGGAAAGTTTACTGCACCATAATAAACTAGAGATAACAGATACCTGAATGAGGTAGTATGACCAGACCTGTAGTAAGCTCTGATAAAGAGAGTGAAATAGAAGAAAAAGGTTTCAGTATTATACCAGTCTAGAGGGAAAATATGAATAAACATTCGATCTCTAGCAGAGATGTCCGATGTGCAAGTGAACTGAAAATCTAGCCAGGGAATAGACTAAAAATAGTAATATAGGATGAGATAAAAACCTCAGGACAAGGACAAAAAATGCCCACAGGGATTTTGCCCTTGTTCTCCCACAATGTGATATACAGTGAAGAGTCCCTCAGCTCCTGCAATGCTAAGTTAAGAGAACAAGCTAATCTCGTTCAGTTTCAGAGTAAGACATTCTAGCTAGAGCCAGGTACTTGAGAGCAAAAACCATTTTACATGTTAATTTAACAGCCTTAACACAGCACAACAAAGTTCCAGGACCAAGTCCTGAGTTTGTTTCATTGAATTAAGAAGTCTGAGGAACAGAAAGACCATCCCTCCTGACTTAATTAGTGAGAAGTGCAATTTTAGGAGAATGGAAGACCATCTCCTGGAGTCTGCACCCAAAGACAGGAGGAAGACCACTGTGTTTGGGGAAAATCAGGGAGAGGAAGACCATCCCAGTCAGTTTCAGAGAGTTCAATAGCATTTACCAGGAAAGGAAGACCACCCTCAGAGAATTGAGAGTTTATCTTGAGGGAAACCTTATCCATACTTAGAACAAATCAACATTGAAATCTCCAGAGACAGAAAGACCATCTTGACAAGCCTGTAGCTAGATTAGTGAAAAGGAAGACCATTCACTACATCTAGCTAGAATAGTGTCAGATATCCTTTTTATTATATCTTCTGCATTTTGTACCACATTTTTTAATACTATCTCATATCAGACTTGCTCCCATGAACTTAAGAGGTTGTGAGCACTCCACAAGGCAGTGTGACATGATGGGTGACAAGTAACAGCTGGGAGAGAATATGACAACCTGACAATAGCAATACTTTACAGTCCCCCAGATGGTCTGTACAGAGCCTGTACTTCCTATAAGTTCATAGTTGAGTGTTATAAGGGAGAAAACACGACAAATTTCTAATACAACTGCTATCTTAATATGTTGTGACTTAAGAAATGATCCAATTCCTTATTTGGTATTGTGAGAATATTCTAAAAATAGATTTGGACAAAGTCTTAATGTAACTACTATTCTAAATATGACATATTTATATAAATAATTGAATTCCTTATTTGTTAGTGTGGAAATTATCTAAAAATAGAATTTTGACTAAATCATAACTACTACTTAGGTAAACCTATATGTGGTAAAATCATGCTCTCAAGCACTTTTCCTATTGGGAAAAAATGAAAAACACTTTCCAAATAGGGACTTGTGTGATATCCGTAGAAGCTATTAATCTATGTCATGCTACATCCAAGATGGCTATTTTTATATACTTGGTATATATTATTCTACAGATAGATTATAAGTTTAAATTGATCAGATCAATTTGTGCTATTGTGGGAATATTCTAAAAATAAGTCTCAGTAGGAAATATGTTGACAGCATAATTTTATCACATATAGGTTTATCTAAGTCATGGCTATGACATAATCAAATTTCTATTTTCAGAAAATTCCCATGCTAACATAATTGATCAGATCACTTTAAACTTATTATCCAGCTTTAGAATAATATATAATAAGAATATAAAACAGCCATCTTAAATGTAGCATGACAGAAGTTAATAGCTGCTATTTATATCACAAGAGTCCATATTTTACATTTTTCTCAATGGGAAAAGTGTTTAGAAGTATGATTTTACCACATATAGGTTTATCTATCTAAGCAGTGGCTATGATTTAATCAAATTTGTATTTTCAGAAAATTCCCACCCTAACATATGCCATTTTGAAAATATATGATAGTAACAATAAGGAAAATCTTAGGCTCTGTTCAGATGCTGTACAGAATCTGAGTGTAGTTTGAGTATAGGAACTCTGTGAATTCTGCACAGATCTGGTGATTCTGTGCAGATTCTGTACAGTCACTCATATTTGAGACCTAATTTATACAGAATCTTTGCAGAATCTGTGCAGAGTCTGTACAAAGCACCTGGGGGAGTGTAAAGACCTCTTTCCAGGGTATAACCTAGACTTACTGGGCAGATAGAATACACAGTAAGGCTAGGAAAAATAACTGGAGACTTTGGGACATTCTCCAGAAACATGTTCAAGTGCTACCAAGGATTTAGGGCTAGAACAGACAACAGCTTCAGCCTACATGCCACACATCCTTCATTTCTAATGTGTTACATATGCAATCTTTCCTGACATCTTCCAAAACTTTCTGACTCTACATTCTATACCCCCACTATGCTTCTGACATTCTCTGCCTGTCTCCATTCATTGCTAATCCCTGAACTATTGTTTTTATTATTTGATGCTCATATTACAATTACCATTTCTAAGTATGCTTCTGCCTAGCTACACTTCCACTCTCATTTCTGCTGCTTGTTTTATTATTTCTCATATCCATAGTATTGCTACTTCCACTTTAATTATTGCAATTAGCAATACTTGTATTTAAGTACCTCTGTTCTGTACTATAGTCCCCAATCTGAATATTGACTAAAATCTTCCCTAGTCCCCTGACTAAGTTACTACTAGTCATTCTGATTCACTTCTGATCTTCTGACCTGTTTCCAACTTTCCTTCTAGTTGAATTATGTTGACTAGTTCTATCTCACCCTTGACACTAGACTTGGATTCTAGTTGTCAATATCTTTGCTTGTCCCCAACAGCCTTCTGACAACTGGTAGCTATCTTCCAACATGTGGACCACTTACTAAGTTAGAACCCACAAGAACTGTAAGGGAACAGCACATAAGCTGAAGCTGACAGTTCTCACCTTTAGAATTACAGTTGGAAATTTTTCCAACATTACTTCCACCTTTTGCTGATGTAGCATTATCTTAGCCTATAACCTCTAGTTTCTATTTACCTTTGGGAATGAGACTTGACATAATGTTCCATTTACAGATGATGGTAAGTGAGCTGATGCAGGGGTGAGGACAATTGATACTCAACTTCCTGACTAGAGATTTAGTCAGGAGGGATCTCCAGTGACTGGAGATCTTATTGAGTGCAAAATACAATGACAAGCAGGGAAATAACAGGTGAAGATGATTGAGGATGTTTAGAGGTAGCTTAACCACTGAGTTGGAGAGTGGAGAGATCTACAATTAACAAACTGAAGTACTATGATACATTTGAGGTACTTAAATGCTAAAGGAGCTACATACCCAGAGTAATCTCACAAAGCACTTAAATCATACTAGTGAGATGGAACAGTAAGTAGGTCAATAGACAGAGAGCATATGACAAAAATTAAGGAATACAAATTGAATGTTAATGCAGAGAGGTATGCTATAAAAATTATAATGTGTCTGGCTGTAACATAGTAAGTAAAAAAATGGAAATGGACCAGAGTAATCCTAAGTAAAACTGGAGATAAGCAGAGAGTCAGGAGAGTGTTGGGATTGATTGTAGGTGGTCCAGAGATGGCACACACTACATCATATAGGCATATGACACAAAGGCTTGCCACACTTGGTGGTAATATGGCATGTGTGCAGCCACCCCTGTTTTGTGCAGATATGATTGGTTACAATACCAAAAGCACTCACCAAAGTAAAGACTGGAGAGCAGGAGTTTAGCCTTGGCCTGACAGCTTTGCAAAAGCAGCTAAGATTAGTTATTGTTACATGTCTCGAATCTTCAGAGTACCAAACTCTGATTCAGAAGAAGAACACTTAGTGTATGACACCCCAGAACCATTGACCTCAGATGACGATAATAAGGCATGTATGCAGCCACCCCTGTTTTGTGCAAATATAATTGGTTACAACACCAAAAGCACTCACTATAGTAAAGACTGGAGAAGTTGGAGTTGAGCCCCGGGCTGCCAGCTTTGCAAAAGTACCTGAGATTGGTTATACCAAAGTGCCTAGGACCCAGAAGTAGTTGATACTGGAC
>JASFDF010000644.1:0-13820 GCA_036937115.1 Nidularia sp. FH-822889 | reverse complement strand
AACAATAATGAAAATAGATATGAAACAAAAGATGAAGGCAGTGTAAAGAAAGCTGTGTAGGTCACTACTTCTAACAGGAACTTGTGTAGAGGGAACTGGAGGTAGTACAGGTTCATCATCAGCATGAGTAATATGAGACTGTTTGAGTAGATCATCATATCTGTACTGATTATCACCAATTTCATCTGGAAAATAAATATCAGATATTTTTCCACTTTCATCAACTTGGACATGTCAACTGGAGATGATAGTGTGCTTCTCAAGATCCAGTAATAAATAAGCTTTCTTTCCACCTTCATATCCTAGCATTACACACTTGCATGCATGTTTATGGAATTTCCTTCACATTTGTCTTTAGGAATAAGAGCATATGCAGGACATCCAAAAGGATGGAATGTGATGGGATCAATGCATTGTTTGAAAAGCTTCTTATATAAAATTTTTCCTTTGATACCAGATGCAGGACTTTGACCAGCAAGATAAGTTGCAGTACACATAGCTTCAACCCAGTATATCTTAGGGATTCCAGAGTCAATTAGCATGGCAACAGAATTTACTGCAAGAATTTGACCCATGTGTTCAAAAAGACCATTTTGTTCAGGAGTGTCTGCAGCTGATGTTTCATGGAAAGTTCCTTCCTCTCTGAGTTGCTTCTCAAATTCCTTTACACAATATTCTCCACCTTGATCAGTATAGAGAAATGTAATAAAACTCTCAGAGTATATGAAAGCTCCCACTTCTTGCTTGAAGTAACCTTTTACATCTTCCTTGAATTGATTATATGATGCCTGAGCTTCACTTTCTTTTTCAAGAAGTATGTGAAAGGATAGCAGGAGTAGTCATCTGTGAATGTGATGGAATATCTGTATCCTTCTCAGGAGTAATGGGTCCCATTACATCTGAATGCACAATTTGAAATGGATAAGTAGCTTTCTGTCTGTCATTCTTGTTAAATGGAAGTTTCTTCATTTTTCCCATTACACAAGGTTCACAGAATTCAGGTTTTCCAGTCAGACTATCAATGTTTTTGAGTTGACCTTTAGATACCATTCTTTGAATTCTGCTGATAGAGATATGACCCATCCTTCAATGAAGTAGATTTATATCAATGCTCAGATTTGCAAGCTCAGCTGGTGCAGCAGCTTTTCAGTCAAGATGATAAAGGTTTTGTTTATGATATCCATGAGCCAGAACTGTTATCTTGCATTTCACAATGCATTGCTTCTTGGTGAAGATAACTGACATGTGAACATCTGTGAGATGTGAGATTGAGATGAGTGATATTGTGAAACTGGGAACCAAGAGAACACCAGATAGCACAATTTCATATTTGTGATTTCCAACTTTGCTGATGAAAATTACAGAACCCACTCCCACTGCTTCAACATGTGAATTATCACCAAAACAAATTTTGCAAGGTGGGGAGAGTGATTTGAAAGTCTTGAACCATTTATAATGAGGTACTATATGAGTAGAACATCCAGTGTCAGCTAGGATAGTATCTTTTCCAATCTTAGGTTCAGATACAGTATAAGCAAAAATACAAGACTTGAGTTGCTCAGAAACAGAAGGATCAAGTACACCAGGAACAGTAGAAAAATGAGCAGAATCATCTTCAAAAGAAGAAGAATCAGATGAAGCACTTGAGTCTGACCCAGTACTGCTAGCCCTATTAGCCCTCTTATCCTTTCCCTTGTCCTTTTTTGGGGCAGCCTGTAAATCTATAGTGTAATAACACATATGGAAATGCACCAAAAGCATAGTATGGAAACACACCAAAGTGTTAGTTTGGAAATACTATAAGAGAGCCTAGTGGTAAAATCCTCACCACTTAAAATCAAGTAATTTGACTGGTGAAAATTTCACCACTTATGATCACAAATTTTCAAATGGTATTATTGTCACTACTTGTAGTCAAATATCTGAGTGGCCACATTTCCACCACTCCTAATCAAGTATTTTTAGTGGTGAAATTATCACCACTCAGTCTGACAATTATGAATAAAATTATTTTATTGCAGTGGTTGAACCAATAACCTTGCAAAGTTATATTATCTAATATATCTCTGGTGTACTGACACTTCAACCACTAAACCATACCATCTTGAAAGACTAGTACATAAATATATATACATGGTGAAGTAATGTGATGAAATGAATGGACTTAGAAAAAAAAAACATCAGCCTAAATTTGCAAGTGGTGAGATTATTGCCACTCAGGCTTGACCATCTGACTGGCAAGACTATTGCCACTCAGACTCACTCTTCTGACTGGCAAGATATTCACTGCTGAATACAACCCTTCTGAAGGTAAGATATTCACCACTCAGATTGAAACATTTTGAGTGGTGACTTGTTCACCACTTAAACTTACTCATCCAGTGATGAGAATTTTACCACCTCATTTAACTAATCTGAATGGTGAGATTTTCACCATTTACAGGCTAAGTAGCCTGAGTGGTGTGCATTTCACCATTGGGATGTTGAATATTACATCACTTGACACATAATGATATAAGCTTCAGAAGGACACTATAGCTCAGTTGGTATAATACATAGATTTGTGCATTTACATTGTGCATATTCTCTGCTGGTTGTATGTTCAATACCCATGGTAAGTTGTTTTATTTTATTTTGGTATTTACTTCATGTGGTGATAATCTCACCATTGGAAGTCAATGTTTTGGGTGGTGAAATATATACCATTGGAACTTTTTGCTTTTGAGCAGTAATATTTTCACCACTGAGCTCCCTTATGGTTTGCTGGTGTACTACTGTACTACTGCTTTGGTTTATTTCTGTACTATTCTTTTAGTGTATTTCTGTATGTGTTATTACAGAATAGCATGTACAAGCTATCCACCTTTTTTCTGCCTCTTTTCTCCTTCTCTTTAGCCTTAGCCTTAGCCTTTAGAACATAGCATTCCTTAGAAGAATGCTCACACTCTCCATGAACAGTATAATGTTTAGATTTGTCTTTACCTTTCTTCTTGGGCTTAGAGGCCTTATTGGCTGTTTCAGGAGCTGCAGGTGTGGAAGCAGTGGCTGATTCACCTTTCATATGAATCTCCTGAACTGAGAGTTTGGACTCAACAGCAGAGAAAGACAGTCTGGTTGGCAGGAAAGGAGTTTAGAACTGTGGTAGTAAGATTATCAAAGGTAGGTGTCTTTGGAAGCAAATGAAGAAGCATAAAGGCCATGAATTCTTCCCCAAGAAAGTGATTCATTACAACAAGCTTCTGATCACCTGCTCATAGCTTAGCAATGTGATCTCCAATATTAGAGGTGCCTTCCCATTTGAGATTCATCATATTGATGAAAGTATAGAAGGCAGAGACCTGTCAAGTTTTGTTCCAAAAGGGGAATATAGGAACTAGAGGTCGTAGGCTATGATAGCATTACATTGGAGAAATGTTGGAAGTAATGTTGGAAGGAATTCTGACCATAACACTAAGGGTAGGAACCGTTGGCTTCAGCTTATGTGCTGCACCCTTCCAGTCCTCATGGGTTCTAACTTAGTAAATGATTCACATGTCGGAAGATAATTACCAGTGTCAGAAGAGTGTCGGAGATGAACAAGATATTAACAACTAGGATCCAAGTCTAGTGTCAAGGGTGAGATAAGACTAGTCAATGTAAGTTAACTAGAAAACAAGCTGGGAGAAGGTCAGAAGGTCGGAAGTGAATCAGAGGGACTAGGGTGATCTTAGTTGATATTCAGATTGAAGACTATGGTACAAAGTGAGCTACTTAAATATGAGTATCGCTAATTGTAATAATGAAAGCAGAAGTAGCAATACTATGGATATGAGGAATAATAGAAGTTCTTGACACATAATAAAAGTAGCAGAAACGAGAGCAGAAGTGTAACTGAGCAGAAGTATGCTTGGAAACAGCAATTGTAACTTGTGTATCAAATAATAGAAACAATAGTTTGGAGATTAACAAGAAATGGAAACAGGTGGAAAGATGTCAGAAGTATAGCGGGAAATTGTATCAGTGTGTAGGAAGGTGTTGGAAGATGTCAGGAAGGATTGTGGATGTAACAAGACCCCAGTGTTCACCTGTTCAAATTGAGAGATGATAGCATCAAAGAGAACTTTAGAGGTCTGAGAAGTAGTCCCTGATGTATGACAAAGAACTAGAGCATCACTGAGATGCTTAGTGATGATACTGTGAGCTTTTGAGTCACAGATCTCCCAAGAGTCAGTACCATGATAGTATGAGGGATAGATGCTGGAGGAAGCAGTAGTTGAACCAGAATTGACCTCTGTACCATTGACTAGCCCCCATTCCTTCTTATCCTTCAACTCTGCAATGATCCTGATTTTCCAGATTTGAAAGCTCTCAGCATTCTTTAGAATAGGGCAATCAGAAGAGTCAGAAGGTGTAGTCATCTTGAATGACAATGAAGATGTGAGAGTGGCTGCAGAGAACTGTAGTAGTGAGTTATTTTTGATTGTATATGGTTTGGTATATTGTGCTAGGCAGGGCCCATAACCTGACAAGATCTAGACAATAGCTAGATAAGCACAATGATGTGCTCTAACCTCAGTCACACTGCTGTGAGTGGAATGACTGAGGGAAGAAAGGAAGTAAGATTTGGAATGATAAGTGATGGGATAGAGGCTGTGTGTGGTAATTACATGTCAATATTTATTTATATTATAATTTCTGATTCTTGTCAATATTCTCTTTGCCAAAGTCAAGCATGTGGTTAACTATGCTGATATGCAAATCTGCCATGCATAGGCAGGCTTATTACCATCTGCTCCAGTGCTTATACTGACAGCTTTGTAGTGATAGTCCCTAGCCTCCTGAACCAGTGATTAAGTGTCAGAAGGTGAATGCTCTTTATGATGACAACAAAAGTGTACTCAATTCCACTGGTACCTATGCCATTTACCTGGTACAAGACCACCTCATTGCTCTTCCACACCATCACATCTGAAACCAGCCATATCACATCTTCAGATGCTGACCCATCTGCTGATGACATGGTTGATGCACTTGTGCCCTGGAAAGAAGGGAGCACCTCTGCTCTCTTTTGTGTGGTACTCAAGTGACCTATGCCACACAAATTTATATTTGATGGTGGATTGCTTTCAAACAGACATAATGTTGCCTCCTTGTTCCTTCACAAGCTGCACTTCTTCTACATTGTTTTCCCCCACACAAATATCATGTGCTTTATAGGCACAGTTGATGGTGTGGGCTTCCTCTTAGAGCATATCAATGGTATTGAACTCTAGGTGAAATTCCTAGATACCCAGCCAATGCCACCTGTAATGGATAAAGTTATGTGGGTGACAGGAATTATGGACACTCTCCTCCACATACACTCCTTTGAGCTCTCTTATACTAACCTCAGTCTGGAACATCCTGATCATGTCTGAAGGCATGGCTAAACTTATTAATTTTGGGAGAAGTATGTTGACAGATGAGCATGTATATCCTGTGACACTGATGTTCAGCACTCCAGAGATACTCACATTCAAGCTTGGTGAGAGTGTAAATCCTGCTTTGAATGGCATCCTCTGTGATTCTCACTCCTTTGGAGTGTTGCTTCTCTGTTTTGACCTGGATAGAATGCTAACTTTGGCTGAAGAGATGCCTTCAGAAGGGGAGTGCTTAATGCTTCTGCTGCCATTATTTGGGAAACTCATCCATGTATATCTACAGGACTTCAAAGATTGTCTGCATATTCTGCTAGATCATTGTGCTCTTTTAACAGGAATTTAATATTTTACATTAGAGAGGGATTTGAGTAGATCTCAACAAATTCATGTCATTCCAAAATCACTCAGAATTGTATTACACAGGAGCTTAGAAACTTTATTGCTTCTCAATGTACAGTCAAATGACCATTCCATAAGATTGTCAAGTTTCATTCCAGAAGAGAATATAGGGACTAGAGGTTGTAGGTTATGATAGTGCTATGTCAGAGAAATGTTGGAAGTAATGTCAGAAGGATTTCTGACTGTAACACTAAAGGTAAGAACTGTTGGCTTCAGCTTATGTGCTGTGCCCTTCAAGTTCTCATGGGTTCTAACTTAGTAAATGATCCACATGTCAGAAGATAATTACCAGTGTCAGAAGCATGTTGGAGATGAACAAGATATTGACAACTAGAGTCAAGTCTAGTGTTGAGGACAAAATAAGACTAGTCAATGTAAGTTAACTAGAAGGGAAGTTGGAAGAGGATCAGAAAGTTGGAAGTGAATCAGAAAGACTTAGTAGTAACTGAGTCAGAGGACTAGGGGTGATCTTAGTTGATATTCAGATTGGAGACTATGGTACAGAAGTGAGCTACTTAAATATGAGTATTGCTAATTGTAATAGTAAAAGCAGAAGTAGTAATACTATGGATATGAGGAATAATGAAAGTCCTTGACACATAATAAAAGTAGCAGAGACAAGAGTGGAAGCATAACTGAGCAGAAGTGTACTTGAAAATGGTAATTGTATCTTGAGAATCAAATAATAAAAACAATAGTTCAGAGATTAGCAAAGAATGGAAACCAATGGAAGATGTCAGAAGCATAGCAGGAAATCATATCATAGAGTCAGAAAGTGTCATAAGATGTCAGGAAAGATTGCAGATGTAACAAGGATATAGTTTGTTCCCTCCATAAGTGGTTGTGCTAGGGCCTCTATCATGTGACATTCTTTATGTATATTGCAGCCTGATATGCCCCTAGGCAGATCTACACCTGAACACTAAGGAAAAATCACATCTTAGTATCCAAACTATGATATTAGTGAAAGTAACTAACTATGACAGAATGAAGTACAATAAAAAAGCCCTAAGAACAGAGGGAGACATGTATAGTTAGAATAGAAGGGAACTTGGAGTGCAGCAGTGCTGAATATGTCATCTGGAGCCTGGATGAAGCTGACATGGATAAGTTGAACCCAAGAATAGCTATAGCACAGCTGAACTGAGACAAAGCAGTCCTTGGTTGGCTGCACACATAAGGCCTAACAGATACACATAAAAAATGAAATGAAAACAGAGCTAGGATGTTGTATGAAAGAAGGTCATAGTGATAATTGTATGTGAGTGGGAAATAGAATAAGAATAGATGGAATATGAGGAGCTATACTACCTAAGTAGGAGAGCCCACTGGGCCCAGATGGAATACAAGTAATGGAAACACAAATGGATAGCATGCCTAGGCAGGTGCTGTGCTCTGAGAAAGGAGCAAAATAGCAAAGAAAGGTACCAGTATGATACCACCATGTCAGATAAATATGAATAAACATTTAATCTCTAGTAGAGATGTCCAAAATGCAAGTGAACCAAAAACCTAGCCAGGAAATCAGCTAAAAATGGAAACCTAAGATGGGATAAAAACCTAAGGATGAGGAAAGAAAAGGATAACAGGGATTTTGCCCCCATTCTCTCACAACATGGTCTACAGTGACAAGCCCCTCAGCTCCTGCAATGCTAAGTCAAGAGATACAAGCTAATCTTGGTTTGGTTTTGAAGTTAGATGTTCTAGCTAGAGCTAGATACTTGAGAGCAAAAACATATATACATATTTTAAAGGAAGCAATGAACCAAGTTACCTACAACTACATTCCAGGACTTAGTCCTGAGGTTGTGTTATTGAATTGAGAAGTCTGACGGACAGGAATGCCATCCCTACTGACTTAACTAGTGAAAAGTATGATTTCAGGAGACAGGAAGGACATCTCCTGGAATATTTTCCCAAAGACAGAAGGAAGACCATCCCTAATGGTCTAGATTGTTTTATTAGTATTTGCAAGGGAAGGAAGGCCACCTTTATAGAATTGTGAGATTATATTGAGGAGAACCATATCCATACTTAGAACAAAATGGCATTGCAAGCTCTAGAGAAAGGAAGACCATCTCAACAAGCCTGTAGCTAGATTAGTGAAAAGGAAGATCACTCATTACATCTAGCTAGTATAGTGTCAAATATCACTCTTATTATACCTTGTGCATTTTGTACTGCATTTTCAAATATTAGCTCATTTCAGACTTGCCCCCACAAACTTAAGAAGCTGTGAGCACTCTGTAAAGCAATTTTATTGTTATTCTACCCTATAGACTACTGCACCTTTTCAGTTCCAAAGAGGCAATGAAGATATATCACTGACCTTGTTCTCCTTCTTTCTTCCTCCTCATTTAAGGAGACCTAGTTTGTGTCTAGAAGTTACTCACTAGAAGTACTGTAACACATTGAGGGTTCTGTGTGATATTTCACTGGTAAACTGGAGAACTTAGCATTCAATGTTTCAAATCAGTGAACAAAGACATCAAAATCTAAACACAATCAGCATGATTGCAGCACACAACTCCAAATGACTCTGTATACCATTCTTAAGCTTCAAGAAGATGAGATAAGGTGATCTAAAGAATAATCCTTGATTAAAGGACTTAATGATGAGAGTGGGATTTGAATCCATGCCCCAAAGGATCCCCAACTCTCTAGAGAGAGGAGGGTTTTGTCAACCTTGAATGGCCATTGTTAGGGCAACACTATCACAAAGGACAAGGCCACCAAATAGTAAGAGTGAAGATAAGAGGATGAGAGATAGATGAGGATGAGAGGAGGGATCAATGACTTATAGCTGGTTCTCACTTGATAGTGGGAATCCTAAGAGATTGAAGCTGAGGCTAGCTACTGTACATGAGGTGTTTATATACTACTGACTACTACTTCTAGAATATTCTGAGAGGATGACTAACTACTGCATAGCTAGGCTGAATAATCATCTGAGTCATCTATGGCTGAGTAAGTTATGGCTGAGTAAGCCATAGCTGAGTAATTGGCTTAGTAAGCCTCTGACTCAGGACAGGGTTATCTATGTTCCATATTCTAGAATGTTCCATATTTTAAAACATTCCATATTCTAGAACATTCCATGGGTCAAGTATATTCCAGGAATATAGTAAACCCTGACAGCCATGGTTCCTGCAAATAGTGTTTCACCATGGGAATGTTATTACATATGAATTATGACTCCTTACACTAGTTACTCATGCTCTCTTACTCAAACAATCCTTTACTCTGTTATTAAAACATCCCCATGCACAAACTACTTAGCAAATTACATTCAATGCAGAACCCTCATTATTGCTTATGCCAGCAAATTGAAAAGGAACATTCAAACCTGGTACTTGTGTAATGTTCTTATGTGGGATTTTAATTACTCAATTATAATGACCATTTCCTTTGCTTACTCATTTCATCCTACTAAGATGATCAATTGCAGATGCTCTTTTACTAGTACCTTTTGCAAAATTTCAACAAGATTATCATTGTCTGTCATTATCTTGTCACTTTTCCCATTTTCTCATACTTCACACTGTATTCTTTTTATTTGTTGCTGTCACTCCTGTGTCCTACTGCTTTGAATAACTGTAGACTACTGCCTACTCTCAGTGTCATGAATTTGCCTTTTCTTTTTGGCAATTATCATTATCTTATCTTTGGGTCTTATCACAGGAATATCTAATCTCTTGGATAACACATGAACACTGCATGGATGTTATGAGGCAGCTGTGCCCATGAGGATGACACAAGGCTTGCTTCTTTTATGATCAATCATTACTTACATGCACAACACACATGTAGTGCGGCACATTACTTACATGTATAGTACATGAGTTAGGTAGTATTTAGGTTTTGTATTCAGAACCCAGTCTTGAGCTGGTCTTCTCTCCACTAGCAATACAGTGCTCACTCTTCTTTCTCTATTCCCTTCTCTCCCTGAGTGATTTGACAACCTTGAAATTGCACCATTGAGTGTATTGTTTGTGTGTCTGACACTCATGTGGCCTACCACATCACACTTACACAGTCATTGTACTTCTATTACTCCCTATTATCACAATGATTGAGATTTTGTGGATACACCAACAGGAACAGCATTATTGTGACACACTTAATTGTCTATGGACAAAAGTTGAGAGAGAGATGCAGTTGCATCAGATGTGTGTGGAATATACTGTACTTTCAAAAGTTGCATTAATAATTAAATAAATTATCATTATTACTATCATCTCATAATAATTTCAACATCACGAAAGTAGTTCGATAACATTGCTAACGGAGTCGACCGTCGTAGATTGAAAGTTTTCGGTGAGTCAGGGACCAGCACTTACACGCTACCAGGATCAGATATTAATGGATGCAGTGGAAGTTACAACCCGGAGGACAGCGACTGCCCTGGTTTTAGTCTGGCGCTCGGCCATCTCACCATGTCAGTATGTCAGCAAGGCAGACCGAGAACTACTTGGTAGTTGTCCTTTACGTGCACATTCAAATTGTCGACGTCGGCCAACAAGAGGAAAGGTCATTCTCATTTTCTCAGTCAAGCAGAAGCCAGGTATCTTCCACACATGTTATCGATCGATCAGTGAACATAAAATTTTCGAGGAGCGACCTTTGTTGTGAACCCCATAAACGTCGATGTAAATGCTCTGTTCTGGGCTAAGTAATCGGTATATGGCATTGGTAAGTATAGTGCTTAGTATGAATATCGTTTGTCGTTTGTTCCTTTGGCTGTCGGTCCCAAGACTTCTGGACTCGCTATATGGGTAGGGCAGAGATTAAGTTGTATGAGAGTAAGTTTTAAAGGTAAATAAGATAGGAAATATCACCTACTCATTGGTAGAAGATGGTTCTGATGACCGAAGAATATCAAGGAGAGGATGCCTTTGCTTACGTACCATGTTGTTTACAAGGATCCTTATGCCTCGGCCAATAGAATTGCTAAATACGTAAGAGGGGACGAATTGAATAGACGTACAACGATATATCATAGCACGGAGGATAATAACGAAACATGGGCGCACCTGACACCCCGTCGAACAATAGAAAGCGCGTCTGCAGCCGCTGCAGGCTCCCGCTTCAGTGTAGTTTTGGAGCACTGTAGCGCAGAAATGAGCTGAACGAAATGGGACCGAATACGTACCCGGCGTACCGTTACATTTTTTACACCTCATCAGTGTTCTCCGCCCCTCTGATCCTCAGATACCTCGCCTCCAATAGAAGGTCCTATGCCTCCCTGATTCTGGCCAATTCCCTCGCCAATCTTAGTCATTCGTCCTCGCTCCCAGCTACTCTCCGCCAAACTACTCACTTTCTCTTATTTTAGCATTTGTTCCCAGCCCTCCCCTTCGGAGAACTCAAAGCTATCGGATCCATGTAGCCTGCCGAGACACGGTATTAAATAGCGGTATTCCCGCATTGTGGGTCGCTAGTCGGATGGGGATTTAAAGGGAAGGCTGAGAGGCAAGCTGCGTGGTCTGTGAGATTTCATCTTCCGTGAGGTTGGATTTCGCAAAGATGATGGACATGGCAAAAGTTGCCTTGACTCTTGGGCTCTGGAGCAAAAAGCAAAAAGGCTTAGTCTTCGGCAGGCATTGGCATCAGTTTCAAACATGAAAAAAGTCACATGATAGGAGGAATTCACATTACCGCCGACATCGACTTCCTCCCCAACTTCCGTCTGAAGTTTCTTGCTGAGCCGACCACTGGGCTCTTTCTCAGCTCCATTATAAAATCGTCAGGTTGAAACTTCCCAAGGGAATTGTGATCCGGTAACATCACGCCCGAAATGGGAGAGTTGCTTGGATGTTTTGGCTGTGGTTAATACTGCAGTACCGATATGCACATACTTATACGTACATGATAAGAGCATGATTAAATGCAAAATTCATTCTTAAAGTGATCCAATCTAACTTCACCTTGGGCTTCTTGACGATGAGTGTGGGATTCAAACCCACGCCCCCGGAGGACCAGGTGAAACAGACAGCCTCTGTCTTGACCCATGGTCTGGTGCCATAGACTACTCGGCCATCTCACCATAAATACTTTGAATTCACGTGTCCGTCGCTCAGAGGCCCCGCCTGCTTATCAGACCATCTCTGAAGAGCTAAAGAATGCAGATAAGCGCTTACATACATGTACATGCCTATGCAGTAGCTGGTAATTACAGTGGAATAATCATGAAAGAGTTTGAAATCTGAAACTGTATTACGATTACAGACAAGCTTTAAGGGGCACCTGGCATCAACAAATCCAATTCCTGAAGATCCAACGTAGAAACTGTATTCTCAAAGGGATTATGGACTATATACATAACATAAGAAAGCTAGACATTCATGCATTCAAGTCTACAGGCGTACAGTCGACTGCAATGATCCCACCCTGTACAGATTCAATTAAGCAATTATTCGGAATTTTTTCTCTAATTTGCAAGACTTACGTATCCACCTGTCCATGTGCAACATACTGGTTGCGCAGAGCATTGCGAACCGAGACCAATACCAGCACCCCAGATAGGGGTACAAGTAATTCCAATTAAGTACCCAGGAGATAGCGGCGTGCCGAGTAGTTGTAAAAGCTTTTGAGCATCTGGACTACCCGACTTTAATCGTTTAATTTATTATTAACAGTCCTTGGAAGAATCATGAAGAGAAATTCAAAGCTCACATCTTCCACGGCTTGGCAACACTGAAGGCTCGACGCGCACATGCTTGCTGGCATAGTATATGTATACCTCTAAGGGTAAAAGATGTCAATAAAGCTATCAGCCCACTCACTAGCATTAAAATGTGCAACTTACACGCTCGAAGACATCGAGAGGTGAGGCAGCCGCAAGAACAAAGCCACTTCCAAGGACTAAGACAATTGAACGGGTACGCATCTCTGAATCCTCAGGGAGTGTCGAACAACTCATGTTACATTGAGAGCCCACAAATTATAAAGCTGATAGCATTTCTGCCCTGTCGTCATGAATGTGTGATATCAGGCACAGGAACGTAAAAGAATGTCGTCTTGAGAGAGAAATGACGTCCACCAAAGGCGCCTTTCTGTCCGAGTCGGCAGATTGGTATCTTCTCCATGGATCATGGGTTAGAATGCCGCCCAATTACCCACCATTGAGGCTTACAACATGACAGATGTACAAGCAAGAAATTTCCAAGAGATGAGTTGGCATGATAAATTAAACTAAATTGCCCGTCCTCAAGGCCGGCTTTAAAAGAAATGTAGGTATGTACATTTGCATGAAAGGGTACCCTCCCTTGGCACATCAGAACTTTTGTATAAAAAATAGCTGATAAATGGTCCGGACAGGCGTCAAATGAGTGCTTGACAGTTTTGGAGGGCATGATATAGGGGGAGAGAAAGGAAAAAGAGAAACGGGAATATGGCTCAAAATTAGAAACAATGAGAAAGAGAGGCGTAAAAGGGGGGGTAAAAGAAAGTAAAGTCCTTAATGGCTGACTTTGATGACCAGGAGTCGAACCCAAATTTAGCGCTAAAATTGTATTAGTGCCTGTAATAACCAAGCCAAACCGAACACGCTGGAATTGCGCACAGCGTAACCGTTGGACTATCTGACCCACTAGTACCTAGTTCATTACAGCCTATGGTGCCTGTTACTCAGGTGACACAAAGCCAGGTTAGCCACACTAAGTCCTGACGGCTCCGCTGTACCGTCACAGTGCCTTAGACACGAGATTTCGAGAGATAGGGTACGACGTATAGGAATAAACAGGGTAATAGCTTAATAAAGCCAAAAAAAAGATTGGATTAGTATGACATATTGACGAGATAGGATTGAACCCAGGTTTAGCATGAAATTATAAGCCACTATTCTAACGTGTCTCTGGCCGTGGTTGAGGCCAGTCTGCCATCTTATCGTGCAAGTGGAAGATGAGTCGTAGTGGAAGTGCAAAACTCCAGGGGAAGGATTTCATTCTGGGATTGGCAGGAAGCACTCTAGAGCAAAGAATTGAGCAAGCACGAAATTGAAATTTACAGTTACTGCTATGC